>NXFB01000023.1:406447-416499 GCA_002525835.2 Ipomoea batatas | reverse complement strand
GGCCTGTGCCTATTACCCACCTCTGGGGGGCCCTCAATTCCCACAGTTTGATCCCTCCTTCATGGGATGATATGCCTTGAGATGCTTCTAAACTCTACTCTTTTATTTTTGTTCTCTTTTATTGTCTTTATTTCTAGTTGTTTCAATGAATTGTATAATGCTTAATTTGGATTTTGGTTTATTATATGCTGTTTTCTGTTCCCATTTACTGCTTGTTGTCGTCCTTTCTAGTTCGAAATCTCTTTATTGCTTTAGTTAGTAGGGCCTTGGTTGTCCATCAGGGACGATGTCCAGTTTAAGTGTGGGGGGTGCTATTTCTGATGAACTTTTGAAAATGGATTTTTTGATGAACTTTGCTTGAAGGACTCAATTTGCAGCTTAGGATAGTTTGTTTCCTTGTGTTGTGGATGTGACCACTTTCCTTTCTGCTGGTTGGTGGTTTGTTTTGGTGGTACTTGTGCAGTCTAGGTTGTCAGGGATGATTCAAGGTTGAGTTTGTGTTTAATTCAGTGTCTTGCCAATAGTTGGGTTAACCTCTAACCTAAATGCTTCCCATGTGTGTTATGCATTGCTAGTGAAGGGTTATGTGGGATTCCAGTGATATTTGTCTTGTCATAGCTTGTCTCAGTGCTCTCATGGTGAAGTCTATAATTTGCATGCTTTGAAGTGATTTAATTTAGGCCATTGTTGTTAGCCCAAGCCTTTAAACCTACCCTTATTATAATTGTTTTCCCTAGTTGTCCCTTTGAGCCTTGTTTTTGTTTAATAAGTGCAAAACACTTAACCCCATTCTTTGTCATTGTTTTTCTTATTCAACCCTATCATTTAACCCTTAGCCTTTTGCCATATATTGCCATCCACCCTTAGGGAGAATGTTGTATTTGTTCTTTAATTTAGAGGAGATTTCTTTTTGGAGCTTATTTCTGTTAGAGTTATTTCTGTCATCTTTGTTCTAGTGTGGGGGTGTGGAGAAAGGAATTGATTGATTCGTTTGAATTGAAGGAAATAAAGTTGGTTGGTTGAAAAGAAAAAAAAAAGATGGAAAGAAAAGAAAATAAAAAAGTTGTTTGAAAAGGAAGTTTGAAAGTGAAGAAAAGGTCTGTGAAAAGAAAGAAAAAGAAAAGGATGAATAAAAGTGTAACTCATGTTGCTAGAATAATTGTGTCCAACCGCCACTAGTTTAGAATACTCTTATGTTTTAAATTGTGTTTTGCTCTACTCTTCATACTTGCAGTATTTCCTCTAGGTTTAGTTGTCAATAGGTGTGAAATTCTCTCTCCTTTGTTCATTTTTCCATACACCTTCTTTGTTTAGCCACTCGCCCTTAGCCCCATTACAAGCCGAATAAAGACCTATTTGATTTTAGCATGCGATTTTAGAGTTGATCTATGAGAGTATGAAGGGCAAGTCTATGGGATCTCATCTTAAGCCAAGTCTTGCATAATCTCAACTGAGTACATGTGCATACAGGGTCTTAATCTACCTTAATTCTGGTGCCCGGTTATTGGCCTGAGTGGGGAGCTCACTTGTGATTCTAAGATGATTCTTGAAGCAGGTTAGGTTGTATGAATTGGTTGGTGGTATGTGTGGTTGTGCAGTGGGGAAGTGTGATCAGTTGCAGTGCTTGGAAGGTGAATTGTCATTGGTAATTGCTTGAGGACAAGCAAAAGTTCTAGTGTGGGGGAGTTGATACATATGATTTTATACGATTATTTGCCCCATAATTTAGTTGGTTTTGTTGCTTATTTCCTTTACCTTGATGAATTTGAGGCTCGTTTGTGTATTACATTTGCTTAAGCTTAGTTTATTCACGAACGAGGAGCAAAGGAAGAATTTTCGGTCATCTTGGACAAGTTTTCGAAGCATAGGAATCTACCCAAGGTCGGAAAGGAGCAATAGAGCACGAAAGAAGTTAGAAGTCAAACCAAGAGGGCGCATCACGGCCAGCCTCACGGCCGTGAGGTCGCCCGTGAGCCTCATCACGGACAGCAGCTGGTCACTGCACCTCACGGCCCCGATCCCGGCCGTGAGGGTGCCCGTGACCCTACTACTGTCCAGTATTTAATGTCGCGTTTTGCTGTCTTTTTGGGTATTCCGAGCCCTAGTTTAGTTCAGTACAATTTTCCTTCTCTTTAGAGATTTCCATAGCATAGAATAGCGCATATTTACCTTCTTGAATTCGTTTGCAAGCTTGGAATCATTGTTTGGATTGGAATTACTCTTCGAGATTGTTAGTAAAGTTCTTTCTTTTATTCTTTAGATTCGCTGCTATGATTTCAGTATTTAATTCTTGCTTTGCTTTGTTTACCTTAACAATGAGTGAGTAGTTCGTTTATGGGTTTAGATTAGGGATCCATTGTTAATCTTGATGTTCAATATGTGATTATTGCATAAAGGGATTGAATCATTCATCTAGGGTTTATGTTGAATTGGAGATTATTTTCTACTTGTTATTAATTAGTGGCCACAATTGATTACTAGTTTAGGAGATGGATTCATTACAACGAAAGTTGGGTGAAGACCTCGAGCCTTACCAATTTCAACCTAATTTTTCCTACTATGAGAATAGGGGTAATTTGGGGGCTTACAATGCTTAGGTGCTTCAGACTATGATTGATGCATCACGAAAGTGGGACAATCCTAGCCTAATTCTGTTTATTGATTACGAAAGTAGCTGAATTGAATTCTTGTGTGCATTGCCCATAAATCCCTAGGTTAATCATTCTTTCCCTAATTCTGAGTTGTTAGAACATCAAGATTGAAATACCCCTAATCTGACCCATTTCTTTATCATTCAATTAATTCATTAGCCAATTTATTTCCTCTAATTTCCCTATTCAGTTATCATTTACTTGGATTCTATTTGATTCAATTGCTCTAGTGCCTAGTATTTCTTAATTCACATAATACGTGCCATAGCCCCAATCCTCAGCGGAACGACATTCTACACCCTCTTTTTACACTCACAGTTATACACATCAGCTGCCAAAATTAACAGACATTATTTCTGCATTCGAAGTAAATATATCTTTATAGTAATTTAACACCACCTCATACATGTCCTTGTCAGTAACCCAAGTGCCACTATCATCACAGATTCTATCCAGTCTATTATTCTTACAGGGAAAGGACACAGTTGCATGAAAATATTTTGTGTTACGGTCCCCCTTCTTTAACCAATGTTGCTTTGAACGTTGTTTCTAATAAGTTTCTTCTTGTTCTAAAGTTATACGAAATTCATTATTAATGTACTCGTACTCAGCCACCGCACCCCAATCTCGACGATCTTTAAGCATCTGAAGTTGCCGTTTCAAAGCACTAATTTTCTTACCAAATTTATTTGCCTTCTCATCGCTCCAACTCAATAATTGGTCAGCGCAACTCTTGATCCTTGCTTGAAAACTCATACCGTGCGATGTTACCTAGGATTGTTAAACAATTTCTTTGCATCCCACATCCAATACCCAAGCACTCTCAAACCGGAATATCCTTCATGGTTTATATGCTAGTTAAGTCATTAAAAGGAGTCGAATGCTCTGAAGTTAGAGTGGGGAAATTATGTACCGTAGCCTGTGAGTATAAATAACACCATGCCATAGTAACAAGTGTGCGATCAAGTCGTTCTTCCACCCAATGATCTCCTCACAATCATTCTGGTAATCCTTGGCAACGGCGCCTTTTGATAGTCGTAGTAAATGGTGGATGGAATGAATGTTGGGAAAAGTGATTTCTCGGGAATGTCGACATTCTCAAAGGATGACAACTTGGAGTAAGTAGAGTGTGTGGTTGAGCACAAGAACATAATTGTGATAGAAAACTAGGTCACAACACTTAATGCAAGAGCACAAGAGAAATAACAAGAAATAACAAGTGAAGAGACATTTCATCAAACATATGGTGTGCACATATGTAGATAGCTAACATTCTAACAATGGAATGTAGATGAAAACATAATCCAAGTAATTTGGAGGTAAGCAAAAGAAAATAGAAGCAAGTAATTGAAAGCAAATGAAGGAATTAAAAGCAATTGGAAGCAAGAGATTGCAATTGAATGAAATAAGAACAAACTTAGATCTAATCCTTCAACAATTGCAAAACAAGAATCCTCCGAGCTTTTGGAATCAATTTGTCAAGTTGAGACCTAGATCTATATGAGATTTCCTCTCTTTACAAGAGCAAAAGTTCCATTGAAGAAGTTGAGCTTGATCTTAGAGTGAGAAAGTTGATCTAAAGAGAGAGAAAGTAAGTCTAATCTAATCTCTATATATAATAAAGCAAAACCTTTTGGAAAATAAAATATGATAAAAGTTCTCGCCCAAAACCTTTGGCAAAACGCAGTCGTGTACTTCCTTTCCTATTCCAAGAATTAATTATTTTTGGCAATTAAATTTCATTAATTACCAACTTTGCAATTCCAATGAATACACGCTCATACCAAGAAAAAAAAAAGGAAAATCTAATAGGTTCCTTAAATATACATCGTTTAATCAATCGACACAAACGTTTCGAAGAAATAAGTTTGTGTTAATATAAATACATGTATTGGTTTTAGACTCAAACATCATCCGTTCAATACTGCATACACAATCTTCATCCAATCTCAAATCATAATGTATCCACTCTACATTCTTGCTTAGGAGATTTCACCTTACAATGTTAGGAGTGCGATAATCCAAGATAAATAACCAACAACCACGAGTCAATACTCAATAACCAAGGTAGTATACTCAATGACATGCTCAGAATATACTCCAGAATCAAAGGTGAAACAATCAGAGTCAATAGACTAAAAAACGAAGACGTCGACGGAATCTCCGATGG
Source organism: Ipomoea batatas (assembly GCA_002525835.2). NCBI lineage: Eukaryota > Viridiplantae > Streptophyta > Magnoliopsida > Solanales > Convolvulaceae > Ipomoea > Ipomoea batatas. The sequence goes on along the minus strand of NXFB01000023.1, from coordinate 411,678 downwards.
GAGAAGCCATTTCGATAGCAGGAAATGCACCGGAGAAAACGACCGATGCCCGGTCTTTCAAACAGATCGTTGCAAACGAGACCGGCAACTCGGCTATCGACCAGAATGAACTGGATCTCATCTCTGATGATGAAGAAAAAGATCCCGATGAAGAGATAGATGGAGGATGCCCAGTAATCCGCCTCACCAAGGAGAAAAAACTTAGGCTACGTAGCAGGTGGAAGCAAACACTCATTGTCAAAGTGCTTGGAAGGAACGTTGGTTATGCGTATCTACTGAGAAGACTGACAGCGTTATGGCATCCAAAGGCTAGAATGGAGCTAATCACCATTGAAGGAGGATATTTTCTCGTCAAGTTTGCGTCACTGGAGGATTACGAATTTGCGAAGTATGGGGGCCCTTGGATGGTGTTGGATCACTATTTGGTCGTAAAAGAATGGGTCCTAAATTTCGACCCCCTCACCGATAAAACAGAGACGGTAATAGTTTGGGTAAGATTTCCTTGTCTATCTGCAGAGTACTATGATCACAAATTCCTCATGAGGGTTGGAGGGAAGATAGGTAGGCCTATCAACATAGACACGGCCACAAGCCTGGTATCTCGTGCCATGTTCGCAAGAATCTGTGTCGAGGTAGACATCACCAAGCCCCTGTTATCCAAGTTCACGCTAAGGAGGAAGGTGAGGGGTATAACGTATGAGGGATTGCACCTTATCTGTTTCAAGTGTGGCATGTATGGCCACAGTTTAGAGAAATGTCCTCAGCACCACGAGCATAACGAAAGGGAAGAGCAACCGGTGGAGGAGGAGGGTGATGGCAGTTCGCCGGCGACGAAGGGCGCGGAGATTAACGGGCAGAATAAAGGAAAAGGAAAGAAAGGTCCTGGTAAGGAAACAGCGCACGTGAGGCCGGAAGTCACGGATGATTATGGATCCTGGATGATAGCGGAACGTAAAGCGAGAAGGTATACGAGGAATCCGGAGAAAAATCAGCGTAATGAGAGTGATTATGGAAAGACCGTGACAAGCAGGGAAGGAAAAGGAAAAGATAAAGGTGGCATGAGTTCAGGGTCAAGATATGCATCCCTAGCAGAAGAAAATTTGAGTGACTTTCCAAGTGAGGAACATGGTGAGGAATCTGGAAGGAGTGGACAACTGGAAAAAATCTCAACACACCAAGGCCCAATGAAGGTGGGCGCTGCCAAGGGCCCAACGAATGCGGGCGCCTCTAAAGGGAAAAGACCCACAGCCCAAGTCTCGGAGAAACAAATAGAGGGAAATAACAGACATGGAACTCATAAGGTGGTGAAAGAGGGGACTAGCAGTAATGACAGGAGCAAACGAGCGCAAAGTAGTCAAAGGAAAAAGCCCAATCAGACAGTGAACATACACTCGTCAAAGGAAACACCAGAGGAGAAAAGGTGACGCAAGTGGTGGGAGAGGATGCTGCAATGATCATGGAAAATCTGCTCATGGCCGAGGAGAACAACCTGGAGCACCATGATGACCCCCCTGATCAAAAGGATGATGGTCCGTCATATCAAACGGACGGGGAGCTTTTTGAAGACAGCCTCGATGGCGTGGGAGAGAGTGATATGGAGGTGGAACTCTAAGGTGGCACTGCCGCTCGGTGGTGGCCTTGTGGTTTGCTTTTTTCTCCTTTTGGTTTTGTGTTTTTCTGCCTTTATGCGCTACTTGTTTCTCTTTTTCGTTGTGTGTTTTGCTTTTCTTTTTTGTTGTTGTTTTCCCATGAAGGTCATAACATGGAACTGCCAAGGTGCAGCGTCTAAGAGCTTCCTTAGAGCTGCCAAATGGATTGCTAATAGCCACAAACCGGATATCCTATGCCTCTTGGAGACTAAAACGTCTAGAGGTCACGCTGATTCTGTTTGCAAAAATTTAAATTTTGACAACTGGATCAGAGTTGAGGCCCTAGGTTTCAGTGGAGGCATATGGATCCTATGTAATGATGGAATCAAAGTTGAAGTACAGTGCTCAAACCCTCAATTTATTCATCTGAGGATTACTGATAGTAATAACCATCATTGGAACTTGTCAGTCGTCTACCGCAGCCCATCGATCTACCTAAGAAGAAAGTTATGGAATGAGTTGAGTCGATCCAAATTGAATATTAATGGACCGTGGTTAGTCGCAGGAGACTTCAACGCGGTAACAAGCAACGAAGAAATATCGAACCCGGACAACCCGGGGACGCATCGAAACAATGATTTCAAGAACTGGATATTCGACGAAGCGCTAGTGGATTTGGGTTTCTTGGGACAGAAATTTACGTGGAAGAGAGGACAGGAATGCGGAACATTTAAAGGCGCCAGGCTTGATAGAACTTTAGGATCTCTAGACTGGATTGACAAATATTGCAACACAGAGGTGACGCATCTGCCTATGATAAAATCAGACCACTGTCCGATATTGATTCGAACAGATGGTACTAAACATAACCAGGCTAATTTTTTTAAATTCCAAGGAGCCTGGACGCGTCATCCAAAGTTCTTAGATTTTGTAATGGAAAGCTGGAACGAGGATGGTACAGTCTGGGAGAATAGAGAGACCACAGTTAAAAAACTACAAGAGTGGAACAAATGCGTTTTTGGGAATATACATTCGAAAAAGAAGAAAGCTCTAAGAAGACTGGAGGGGATTCAAAAAATTCTTGATAGCAACTGCCATTCGGGCATCATCAAACTGGAAAGAAAACTCAGGGCTGAACTTGAAGAGATACTCCACCAAGAGGAAATCCTTTGGTACCAGCAAGCAAGGGAAGAATGGATAGCCTCGGGAGACAGAAATACGAGTTTTTACCATGCTGCAACCAAGATCAACAAAGCTAAGAAAGTGAGTTACAAACTTCTTGACAACAATCTTTTGCAGGTGCTTAGCGAGGAAGATACTGAAAAGAGTGTTCTAAGCTTCTTCAGGAACATTTTCACCAAGGATAGTGACATAATTGATGGTTGCGCTCTCAAAGGAAAGTTTCCCACTCTAAGCATGACGGATTGGAACAGATTTAATGAAAATTTCACTATGGATGAAGTTAAAGCAGCACTTTTTGACATGAGTCCTCTCAAGGCTCCAGGACCCGATGGATTTCATGCATGTTTCTATCAAAGATCGTGGCAGGTTGTAGGTAAGTCCGTGTTCAAACAATTCCAACGATTTATGGATTCTGGAAACCTTGATGAGGGAATGAATGACACCTTGGTTTCTCTCATTCCAAAAGTCAGTTGCCCGACGAGTGCCAGCCACTTCCGGCCAATTAGCCTGTGCAATGTTATATATAAAATTATTACCAAGGCTATGACCAATAGAATTAAACCCATTCTTCGGAAGCTTATTGGCCCGGAACAGAGTAGTTTCGTACCGGGTCGACAAATAACGGATAACATTCTGGTGTATCAAGAAGTTCTCCACTCGTTGCGCACTAAAAATAGCGGCACGGGGCATATGATTCTCAAAATTGATCTTGAGAAAGCCTACGACAGACTAGATTGGGATTTTGTTCGGGACACACTCGCCGAAGTTGGTATGAATGAAAAATGGGTTAGAAATGTCATGACCTGTGTAGCATCCTCTAAACTAAATATCCTTTGGAACGGGAAGCAACTGGAAACAATTATTCCCACCCGAGGCATTAGGCAAGGAGATGTTATCTCCGCTTACATTTTTGTGATGTGCATGGAGCGGCTTAGTCATCTTATCAAAGAGGAAGTTCACAAAGGCAACTGGAGGGGAATCAGACTTAGCAGGTATAGCCCTATTCTCACTCACTTGTTTTTTGCTGACGATCTTGTTCTTTTTGCAGAAGCCTCACAAGATCAAGTTATGATAATAAAACACTGCCTAGAAAAGTTTAGCAAGGCCTCGGGTCAAAAAGTTAGCTTGAATAAATCCCAAATCTTCTTCTCCAAAAATGTGGGACAGGAAGAAGCTCGTTTCCTCACTGAGCTAGCTGGCATCCCAGCTACTAACAACTTGGGAAAATACTTAGGGGTCCCTTCCATTCACGGAAGGGTCAAAAAGGAGATCTTCAATCCCATTCTTGAAAGAATTGACGCAAGACTTGAGGGATGGAAAATGCGGTTTCTCACGTTAGCGGGGAGACAGGTCCTAGCTCAAACGGTTTTGCATACAATCCCTTATTATACCATGCAAACCATGTTTATGCCTACAGGTATTTGGGAGGAGATTGATAGAAGAATCCGACGGTTCCTTTGGGGTGGCACCTCTGCGAAGCGCAAGTGCCATCTAGTTAGATGGGACACGGTAACAAAGCCGAAATCAATGGGAGGACTTGGAATAAGATCGACCAAAGAGGTTAACATAGCTTTTATGGCTAAACTAGGGTGGAGAATTCTTACAGAGGGTGATAACATGTGGGTTAAAATTCTTAAAGCTAAATATGCGCATGGCAGAACGGGTATGAGTATTTTTGAACAGAAGAGAGGGAGTTCTAATGCATGGCGTGGTATTGTCTCGGCTTTCTCTACTCTTCACGCTGGCGTCCGGTTTAACGTAAAAAGTGGCATAAACGTCCGGTTTTGGGAGGATGCTTGGATTCATGAGAACCCGCTGGGAAGCTACCTTCAGACTAGAGTGCATGACTATGGAAACAACAAGACCGTGAGTGAATACTGGAGGAGTAATGAGGGCTGGGATTGGAATACACTACACAATATCCCTGACGATATTAGAGCCTGCATGGATTTGATCTCCCTAGAAGAAGTTCCACATGTGGATGAGCCAACATGGAAAGGAGAAGCATCTGGTAAGTTCTCAGTGAGCTCTACATATAATATTATTTCTGGCACTGTGACTAATATGCAGGAAGCAATGTGGACCAACCTATGGAAACTGAAAGTGCCAAGCAAGATGAAGCTTTTTATGTGGACTTCCATACATGGAAAATTCCTTGGAAACGCGGAGCATAAAAGAAGAGGACTCACCATGAACGGCGAGGAGGAAACCACGATCCACGTGCTAAGGGACTGCTGCCATGCTGAGGAAGTCTGGACATCGTTGATTGGCAGAACTCATTCGAGGCGATGGCGACAACTCGACCTTCGACATTGGATGGAGCAAAACATCACGATGAGGAGACCAAATCACCATGAATGGCCACGAATTTTTGCGATCACCATCTGGTGGATATGGAGGTGGCGCAATGACCGAGTATTCAATTTCGAGTCTATGGAAATCGCCAGAAAAATTGCGTGA
>NXFB01000023.1:328706-352082 GCA_002525835.2 Ipomoea batatas | reverse complement strand
CTTGTTTGGATGAGTCTTGGTTTATGATTTGTTCAGCGTATTGTTGTTGAGTATTCGTTTTGAACTATCGAACAGTTGGTTGGTGTTTATATTCTATATGGGTGCGTAAACCTATTTATAAACTTATGTATATCTATACTTCCTTGCGGGTGTGAATGGTGGTTGCTTAGCAGTCTTTTGCTAATGGTTCTTTGTGTGTTGTTTTTCCAGGTTTGCTATAAAGTCTAAGCGTGAGCGCGATAGAGATATACCCGTACGAGGAGGCTTAGATTAGTCGTTATGTTTTAGACTTATGCTTTGGGCCTGTGCGCCGTTATGAGTTATACATACTCTCCTTTAGTTCTTGATGTTTTGATACTTTTGGAGGTTTATGGTTATACATTGGTTCAGTTTTGGTTAGCCTGTGCATCTAGGTTGTGTTTATCTTTACCTAGATGTGGCATGACGCCCTTAGGTTTTAAATTCGCTTCCGCTATGTTTGTTGTTAGTTGAGATAGGCAGCTGTTGTGTTGAGTTTTTATCTATCTCAGCGCGTTTAATCTTTTCTTTAGCCATATCACGGGGATGGACTCTCCGCCAGCTTGACGTCCATAATGCGTTCCTAAATGGATTCTTAGCCAAAACTGTTTACATGAAATAGCCCCCGAGTTATGAGGACCCTACTCATCTAGACCATGTGTGCCACCTAGCGTGCTCCTTGTATGGGCTAAAGCAGGCTCCTCGGGCATGGTTCAAGCGACTCCATGACTTTCTACTGACAAGTGGTTTCTCGGCTTCAAAAACCGACGTCAATCTTTTTCACTACTCACGTGGCACTGCTAAAGTATACCTGTTGGTTTACGTAGACGACATCATCATGATGGGAGATGATTCGTCCCTCATTGATGCACTCCTTAAGCGACTTTCGACGGCCTTCAAGATTCGAGATCTTGGCACACCGAGCTTCTTTTTAGGCATCGCGACTCTCTCAGTTGATGGCGGCCTAATTCTGTCTCAACGTCGTTATATGAATGATCTATTAAACAGGGCAGGTATGACAAATTGCAAGCTTCTCACAACTCAAACTGTAACTCCGTCAGATGAAGTCTTTGATAATCCTACTCAGTACAGGCATCTCCCTGGGGCACTACAGTACCTGACTATAACACGGCCTGATCTTTCTTATGCCGTCAATCGTCTTTGTCAGTTTATGCACACTCCCACTACTGAGCATTGGGGTCTCCTGAAGCGGGTCCTGCGATACGTCAAAGGCACTCTCGATTATGGGTTACGGCTAGCACCATCACCATCAGTAGATATTCATGCTTTCTCCGACTCGGACTGGGCAGGGTTCCCGACTAATCGCAAGTCTACAAGCAGGTATGCAGTTTTCCTAGGGTCAAACCTCATCTCGTGGGTATCTCGCAAGCAACGCACTGTTGCTTGTTCTTCGACAGAAGCTGAGTACAAGGGTTTGGCAAACGTCTCGGCCGAGGTCACTTGGGTTGTGTCTTTATTACAGGAGCTAGGCCTACACTCAGGACGCCCGGCTACGTTATGGTGTGACAATCTCGGGGCTACTCACATGTGTGCTAACCCTGTGTTCCACGCTCGCACAAAACACGTGGAGATTAATTTCCACTTTGTTCGAGATAAGGTCGCGTCAGGCAACTTCCAGGTTAACTTCGTCTCAACTAAGGAGCAGCTTGTTGATATCTTTACAAAGCCGCTGTCGTCTACTCGCTTTGCTGCTCTACGGTCCAAGCTCAATGTTGTGTTCCACCCACCTTGTGCATGAGAGGGTGTGTTAGATATAATGAGAATAAGTCTAGTAGGTTAGAAGTTATTTTCTATTCTTTAGCCTACTGTATAGGTCGTCCTATATTATTATTTCCCTGTACTATTTCTCTTGTTAATCAATCACAACAACTTCCCTAATTCGTTCGGCTGCTTTAATCTTTAATAATAACTTACGACATCGGTTGGTGATACAACCAACGCCGTAGGGTTTTATTTTATTTTTAAAAAAAAATCGGAGAATCTCAATTTAAAAAATTATTATTATTATACGACGTCGGTTCGCTTACGAACCGACGTCGTATATGGTATAATTAAAAAAATAAAATATATACGACGTCGGTTCGTAAGCGAATCGACGTCGTATAGTAACTTTTTTAAAAATATTTTTTAATTATGTACGACGTCGGTTTTATACGAAAACCGACGTCGTATCCCATTTTAAAAAATTCTAAATATAAATAATTTTTTGACGTCATTTTTTTTAAAAACCGACGTTATTTAGGCGACGTTAAATGTATTTCCTGTAGTAGTGTAGTCATTGTGCTTATGTTTTATCAAAATAAGCTATTATAAACATGTAATAGGCTTAAGGGACTCCATTTATAACACAATATGTCTCTTAAATACCCTAAAAAAGGTGGTATCTTTGGCACTTATAAACGCTTCATCTTTGGAAACTCAATCAGCTTTAGTTTAAGTAATTTATCAAACATAGGGGAAATATCTTACTCTAGGAATGAGTACTGCTTTTCTTGTCTCTCCTCAATAGTCATTGTCCTATTTTGCTTTGTGGACCATAAAATGGTTTTGGCTTGGGAAGCTAAGCAGCCTTGGTAAAAGCATTAATAACTCCAGCTTTCACATTCATTGCTTTTCTTTTTCCTACTCTGGAAAGGGTTTACTCACTTTTTTAAGACCCTGCTTTCCATTATCCTTTGAAGAGCTTGGCATGTTGAATGCACTCAACCCACTACCGCCCGCGATAATTTGTTCCATATCATGAGCCCGGCTAGAGAGTTCCACAAATGTTTTAGGCTTAATCCCTTGTAGGATGTAAGAAAGCTCAAATCCGTTCCCTTAATGCACATGTCAATGGATGCACGTTGTGATATCTTCTCTTGACAATTTAAGTATAAGCCTCTTCACCTTTCAATGCAGTCAACTGAAGGCTCTCCTTTCGATTAGCGAGTAGTGGTGAGGTTTAAGAATCTGGCGGTTCTTATCGTACTATAGAAATGATCCAAAAATGCATGCTTCATGTCATGCCAACTATTAATACAGTCTAACTCTAGATCGGTATACCAGTCCAAATCTGTTCCTATCAAAGAGCGAATAAATTGCTTAACTAGGTAGTCGTTGTATGCCATCGCCTCATTGCAAGTTTCCATGAAATGGGCAATGTGTTGTCTAGGATTTCCCTTCCTGTCAAATTGTTGGAATTTAGGTGGCTAGTACCCAGGCAGCATCCTTAGTTCCTTGATCTTTTGAGTGTAAAGCTTGGCATATGTATAAGAACGATGTCCCACCTCGACCTTCGCTTTGATGGCTTCCATGATGTAGTCATTTAGTTACCTGATATCATACCCCCAGAAATTTGAACACTCTTTTCGATGGGTGGCGGGCGAGATACTATTTCTTTCATCCCTACAACGAGCCTACCACCATGAGTTGGCAACTCTATGTCAACCTCTTCTTCTTGGGTTTGGGCGGCTTTCTAGAAACTTGACTTGTTTCGCCGTTACTTACGATATCTACTTATTTGGCTAGGTCATTTATCCTCCTTTCTTTGTTATGAAAAAATGCAATTACCCCCTTGAGAGCTTTGGTGATGCTTGCTCGTTGCTTTTCCATCGAAGCCGCATTCATTTCCATATCGGGGATAACTGTGTAGACACGAGTACATTTTAGTGTTGTTTTCCACAAAGGTGATGATTGGGATATTGGAGATGAGCTTCCACTAGTAGTAGTTCCATTTGAAGGAGTAGGAGAAGAACTCCCACTACCGGTAGCTTTATTTGAGGGAGTAGAACCCTTGCCACCAACAGTCTCTATTATAGAAGATGAAGCCCTATCATATGTAGCTTTCCTTAGCATCGTACAACCGCCTTCAATCCTTCGGATGATATTCCGAACAATGTCCTGGGTTTCATCCAATTACACCCCCAAGTTCCTCTTCTCTCGACTCCGAGTCATTAGACCTTTCATCTCGAGACTATCACCAGAACTGGACTCAAATGATGTCTTGGTGCTACTGTGCTAGTAGCTTGAGGATAAGTCAACTTGTGAGATTTATTTGGATCCTTGTGTAGAGATGAGAGGTAGAGATGTCCCACTAGGCGTGTCAAAATCTGTAAGTAAGAAAATCTGAATTATATATATATATATATATATATATATATATATATATATATATATATATTCAAAATTCAAAAGCAATTACAATCGATTCAAAATTCAAATTGCGGGCACAAAATCTCTATAAAAAAAAGTCCTCTGATTCTTCACTTGGCTTGCTTAAACACTTGAATGTTTAACTGAAATGTATCTGAAATGCAGCTTGTTTTTCAATGAAGGGCTGATTTGTTGCTTGATCTTCAGGAAGGTCCTCCGAACTCAAAATGGCTTTATCTTTAGTCCACTTTTGCAGACCTTTAGTATGGATTTCTGCAGAGTTTCTCTATGACTTCTAAGAGATGTCATTCTTCAAATGAGGGTCTCTATTTATAGTGGAGAATATGGGGGACTTTCATTGGAACTCAAACTCTTCAATGTTATCCTTATATTATCATTTAATATTTAGGATAATATGAATATATATATCTGATGGGTAAATACTACGCACAAAAGACTGATCCGTATAGCCGGTCCTTCAAGAAGTCACCCGACCGGTCCGTCATAGTCATCAACCCGACTGGAATAAATTACTCGTGATCAACCGGTTTGCTTGTACCGATAGGCCTCGTGACAAAATGCTCTCGGATCACCCTTGGAGTCGCCCCGACAGAAACACACCCGACCGACCTACCGAAAGATGACCGGTCGGTCAACAAGGTGACGCAACCTGCAAGCCGAAATCTTAACTTACACTACAAGTAACATCAGAATCCACTTGATCCGCAGTGCGGCACCTGACAACTTGCAAACATGGCGGTGCTGATACCTCGAGCAGCTGGTCTACACGAAGCTGTAGATCGACCGTTTGACCGAGCCAATGGGAAGGCGCCACGTCAAGCCACCTGCAGCAGCTCATTAAATGCTCAAGACCACCTTCAACTAGTATAAATAGGGGGTCTCCCTCCTTCACTGGGGGATCCATCTCAGATTGAATTCCACATTCACCACTCACAAGCACCTCACAACACTACCAGTCGTTTGTAATAGTTAGAGCACCTGTAACGATCACTTCGCGTGATCCACTTAATATTGCAATCCACTCAACAGACTACCGTTCGTCATTACAACTCGTAACCTCGGACCGCTCAGTCGTCGCCCGTGGACCGACCGACCGACCGACTCGCCGAGCGTCCCTTTTCTCCATCCACTTGCAACATACGTATTCGTAGCGTAACCGTAATCCCTGGACAATTTACGCTATCATTGGCGCCGTCTTTGGGGACCCGAGCGAGACACTCTGTCTGTCCCGTTAACTTTTTCACCTTGCTTGTTTAAAGATGGCAACCAACAGGAGGAGTCGGAGTCAGGGCTACGTGCAAAGGGAAGGCTCAACCCGTCAGGTTGGACACCACCCCGACAATGTGGCCGAAACACTCCCCGAGGATGATCTACGTCGATAGTTGAACCGTTCGAGGGGCTTGATGAACAAGCTCACCTCCAACCACGCAAGACATGATACACAAACCACCCAACTAGTCGGTCAGAATCCGGACCAGCAAGCTGGAAACACAAATTTCCACCCCGCCATTTCACTACCAATGAATGGCGCAACCAACCCAAATCTTCATATGCCGATGGCGTACGCTATGCTACCCCCAACTGGTCAGATGCCGCCCCAACACCAGGAGCGCTTGGAGGGAACCCCGCTCAAGGAACACCACCACAAGGATTTGCTCAACTGTATCAACCGTGGCCTGGGACTCCCGGGTACTATGTCATGACGCCAACTCCTCAAGTAATGGTGACCCCTCAAATTCCTGTTGTAGAACAGTAGCAACCGGTAGCTCAACCTTCCCAAAGGCAGTCGCATCTACCATCCGGAGATCATGACCCAGAAAAGATTTAATCCGCTGACCGGTCACGAGGGTCCGCTTGGAAAGAAGAAAGAGACCGCAGTCAACCCGACACCGCTCAGCGCCAAAGTGCACTTGATCAGATCCGGAAAAGTGCTAGGTTTCGCTTAGGACCCCAAGATGACCATGACCAGTCAAGGCAAAAATCCCGAAGAACTATAGAAACAGAGAGGAGTAGCACCGATAGCGCGGGGCGGGCCAGAGACGACAGGAGAACCCGACTGGTAGAGCGGATTGGTGATCGGCCGACCAGAATGGAGAAACGTGACAACCGGGAATATAGTCCTTACCGTCAGTTGGCCAGGATGCAGGAGAAAATGAACCAATTGCAACGTGAGCTACGTGAGAAGAACAAAGAGAGAGAACCATCCAGTTCGTTGATTGACACCCCCTTCAATGACGATGTCATGAGCACACATTACCCACAGGACTTGAGGATCCCACTGGTCCGAACTTACAATGGACGATCTGACCCACAGGATCACATCAACATGTATTATGGCAGCATGCTAATGTTAGGAGTATGCGATGCCGTCATATGTAGAGCTTTCTTCGCCACCATGGTAGGTAGAGTAGCCGAGTGGTTCAGAAGCTTGGAGCCTCATTCGATCGCGAACTTCAGCCAACTAGCTAATAAGTTCGTAAGACGTTTCGCAGCTAGCAAGTCGAGGAAAAAGCCTTATACCTATTTGAACAAAGTAAAACAGGATGTAGGGGAAGCTTGTCAGCTTACTTGTCCAGATGGGAGCGAGAAGTAGACCAGGTTGAACCAATGGAAGATCAGGTAGCGGTTCATGCATTCCTCTCGTCGCTCCGATCCGGGGCACTTTACTATGACCTCATTGTCAAGCCCCCAAAGACATATGAGGAGGCGATCACTTGGGCCAGACACCATGTAGATGCCACCGAGGCCAACACAGCGAAAAGACGTGAGGAGCAGCCAGTCGGTTGGGACAAAGGTCACGACCAAAGGAAAGATCGACCACGATTTAGGCAGTGTGGTAGGACGGGGGATGGACCGCGATTCACTCCATTGAATAAGCCACTGGTAGAAGTTTTGCAATTCGCCGAGCAGTGTAATCTGGTGCACCCACCCGAGCCAGTACCCGAAGGAGCAGATAGAAGCAAGTATTGTGCATTCCACAAGGTTAGAGGGCATGATACGACGGAATGCATAGCCTTGCGACTGATCATTGAGCAACTCATTCAGAGTGGAGAATTGGAGCAGTTCGTGAGGAAGGATGGCCAAGATAAGGGTAAGGCCAAGAAAAACGTTTGGAGAAGAAATCCGAAGGAACAATCGAAGGCACCCGGCCCACCAGAGCCGCACGATGATAAGGCGACTAGGAAAAAGCCGGTGATTCATGTCATCTACGGAGGACCGGAGGGAAGAGATTCCTCCCACCAGAGGAAACAATGGGCAAGGAACATGTACATAGGATCGGTACCACGAGAGAAGAAGAAGTGCACGGAGCCGATACTCTTCACTGTTGATGATCTTCCCATTCACGGAGAAACCCAGAGCGACTCGCTCGTCATCACGATGGACATCTCAATGGGACGGATGTGCAACGGGTGCTAGTCGACACTGGGAGCTCGGTAAACATCTTATACTTCGATGTGTTCACACGTTTAGGTCTATCGACCGAAAAGTCGGCCCCCGTGCAGACCCCGTTGTCTGGCTTCATCGGCGATTCTATAGAAGCGAAAGGAATTATCAGTTTGAACGTCGAGATGGGCACCCACCTGAATGTTCTGAAGACTACCATGGACTTTGTGGTGGTCAAGCTGAAATGCGTACACAATGCGATACTCGGTCGACCTGGCATCACCCAAGCGGTCGCCGTCATATCGATGAGCCCCTTGTGCGTGAAATTCCACACACCCAATGGGATCGGGGTACTTCGGGGAGACCAGCGAGTTGCACGACAGTGTTACGCACAAGCAGTCAAGCAATCGGATCACGAGGACGCTAGAATCCACACCATATCGCAGCAGGTAGACCATGGAGAACTCAAGGAGAAGCCGCAACTAGCTTCAAAAATGGAAGAGATCATACTCGACCCCAGTCAACCGGAGCGAACGGTTAGGATTGGTCGGGATCTCCCAGTCGGTCTACGAGAAGAAATCATCAGTGTTCTGCATAAGTTCAAGAATATCTTCGCCTGGTGACCAGAGGACATGCCCGGGGTCGACCGGTCTGTCATATGCCACCGCCTATCCATTCAACCGGGATTCAAGCCGGTCAAGCAAAAGAAAAGGCACCTGTCAAGCGAGAGGCGAGAGTTCGTGAAGAAGGAGACCGGCACCCTCCTGGCAGTAGGTCACATCCGGGAGGTCCTGTACCCGGAGTGGTTAGCAAACGTGGTCCTTGCGCCAAAACCACCCACATGGAGGATGTGTGTAGATTACACCGATCTAAACAAAGCCTGCCCAAATGACCCTTACCCATTGCCAAATCCCGACCAGATGGTTGATGAGACTACCGGGTGTGAGCTGCTGAGCTTCATGGATGCATTCAAAGGATACCATCAAATTTTCATGTGCAAAGAAGACGAAGAGAAGACCGCCTTATCACCCCTGATGGGGTGTTTTGCTACATGGTGATGGCATTCGGTCTACGGAACTCTGGAGCCACATATCAACGAAGGGCCTGCTTGGATCGAAAATGGAAGCATACGTCGACGACATGCTGGTCAAAAGTTGCTCGAAGGAAACACACCCGACCGACCTGGCCAAAGCATTCAAAGTGATGGAAACATTCAACATGCGTTTAAATCCGAGTAAGTGTAACACCCCGCATTTTTCCTATTATTATTTTAAATATAAATATTTAAAATGAGGGGTTATTTCTTATTAAGTAATTATTAGAATAATTATATATATGTAATTGTTTTCCTATGGGCTTGGGCAATATATTTTCTTTTGTAATCTACTAATATTATGGTCCATACAAAATGTCATAAGCCCAATATATCTATGTATTTCACATTGTGAATTATTAGTGAGCCCATATAATGCATGTTTTATATTCTATATAATCTAATGTTTGGTGACCCAACCCATTTTAGTCTTAAATCAAAAGTTGACCCAACCTCTAAATTGATCCAACAACCTAATGTAGCCCATTCCAATTTTTGACTTAGCCCAAAATAGAAGCTTCCCAAATAGGAAACCTAATGTTCAGCAGCCTTCTCGGTCTCTCTCTCTCGTTTCCCTCCGTCTCTCGTCTCTCTCGGCTAAGTCGACAACGAACAACAACAACGCAAGAAGGGCGCCGGCAACGTGATAGCAAGCTTCGACCAACCGGTTTCGTTCTCCGACGATCGTCGTCCTCCTTCCTCCGGCGCGAAGCAACGGCAACGCAGCAGCGGCGAAGATGGCGGACAGCCTCGACGGCGCTCTCTCCTCCTCGACGTTCTCCATGCAGCGGCGGTTCCAGTCTCTTCCCCCTCTCTGTTTCTCGCGGTAACACCGGGCAACGACGGATCACGTAGGCAGCGGTGGTCATTCCGGCAATGTAGCGGCATCAAACAACGCAAGAAGAGCGTCGTGAGGAGGAAGGCTGGGCGGTGCAAGCAACGGCGCGGTTTAACGGAGCTCCTTCCTCCATCTAACGCAAGCGGTGGCAGTGGCGGCGTTCCCCATTCTCCGGCGAAAGATCGAACAGCAGCGACAATGAAGCTCCGGCAGCAAGCACGGCGAGTGGTAGCAGTCCAGCGAGCGGCTACAGGGGTCGACGGTGGCGTGAAGCAGCCGGCGAGTACGGAACAGCTCCGATCTCCTACCTTCCCTGTTTCTTTCTCCGTGACGAGCAAGTGGCGAAGGAATGACGACCTACGTATGTCCAAGAGCAGCAAACAGAATATCGGTTCAGCAATCCCTCTCCTTGGCCGCGTCCAGAGAAGCAGAGCAACGGCGAGTCCTTTCTCTCTCGGCCGGCATTGTGGCAGAGTAGCGTGGTGGTGGCTGGAGCTCGTGCGACGGGTATTAGTCGGCAGTCACAGATCATAACCCCAAAAGACGCAGTGGTGCAGTGGTAGAGTCCTTAAGTGTCAAGGCGGATGGCATAGGTTCGATTCCTGGTCGAGGCAGTATTTTTAAGGTAATATTATGCTTGTTTATTAAGCTTCTAATTTTAAGCATTAGTTATGATAGTATAGTTTGAGTTTAGATTAATATTATTGGTCATGTTACCTTAGCCTTTAAGCATGGACTATAGGCGATAATTATACGAGTCGAATAGGATTATTAATGTTATTGTTATTAGTAGTAGTTAGTGATCACATTAGATTACGTTAATTCTTCAGGTTCATGGTTATGGACCTAGCTTATGAGTAGAGCTGGTGTTGCTTTGGATTAAATGTGCTTTTGGATTAAATACGCTTCAAAGGTAACCACTATGTCCATCAAAATCTATTTTTACACTCTCATTCTATATGATATGATTTGGTGATTTGGAAATCCTGAAACTTCTTGGTTATTAGCCTATTATTGATTGTGTTTGTTGGATTCTTGGTCTTGTGACTTGATCCTTGCCTATTGTTGTTTATGAGCTTTGTTGGTTTGGATTTCCATATTATTTGGCCTCTGTTAGATGAAATCTTGGTGTAGTGTGATCTGATTTGTGTATTCTGGAACGTTTCTTTGTATTCTGAGTTGAGTCTGATTCGGTGTGTGGGAATTGCTCTTGCGGGGCACTCTAGCGGGATAATGTAACCGCTGGGGTCTTCTGTAAGAGTAAGGTGGTAGTGGTTGGTGGAGGTGAGTGATCCGTTGTTTGTTTCCTCCTTTGTTCTGGAGTTTGTTGGAGTATTCTATTGGATATTTTACCTTGGTTCCGAGTATTTATTCATAACTCTTAGTCCATTATATGAGTCTATTATTTGGTTGGTTGAATCCTTGATTATATTATTTGGAAGTTGGTTGGTGTTCATATCTGAGATGAGCACTCTGAGTGTTGGTTCTTGGGCTGAGTTGAGTATGAGTATGTGGTGGTGGTTCCTTGGTATCTTTTGGAGGTTGATGGGTGGACTGACTGTGCTATGACTGACTTCTGACTTTTGGACTTCGGTCCCTGTGATTGGGTTGATTACCCCTGTGATAGGACTACGGTCCCTGTGATTGGACTTCGGTCCCTGTGATTGGGCTCATCACCCCTGCGTACCAGTTATCTGGATTCTGACTTCTGACTTCTGACTTCTGACTGTGGGTTTGACTTGGTATGATGGTTGGTTTGAGGGTTTGGAGGTTGGAGTTGGGATTCTTTCTTGGATTATTTGCTTGTGAGTCCTTGTGCTCATTCGGTTGATATCTCGTTGTTCTTGGTTATGGTTGGTTGTTTCTTATGGATTGTTGTTCAGTTGGTATCTCGGTTATGGTTCGTTGTGTCTTATGCTTTCGTTGTTGGATATTGGCTTTGTTTGAATGAGTCTTGGTTTATGATTCGTTCAGCTTATTGTTGTTGAGTATCTGTTTTGAACTATTGAACAGTTTGTTGGTGTTTATATTCTATATGGGTGTGTAAACCTATTTACAAGCTTATGTATATCTATACTTCCTTGCGGGTGTGAATGGTGGTTGCTTAGCAGTCTTTTGCTAATGGTTCTTTGCGTGTTTTCCAGGTATGGAGTAAGTCTGAGCGCGAGCGCGTTAGAGCCTATCTTATGAGGATGCTTAGACTTAGTTTGCTTTGTTTAGACTTTGGTTTTTGGGCCTGTGTGCCATGTGAGATTTTATATACTCTTGACTAGTTTTGGGATATTGTTAAACATGATTTGAGGATTTATTCATCGTTTATGACAGTTTAGTTGATCTATTCTGGTTAGCCTGTGCATCTAGGTTGTGTTATCTTTCCTAGATGTGGCATGATGCCCCGTAAGTTTAAATTCGCTTCCGCTATGTTATGTTGTTGGTTGAGATAGGCAGCTGTTGTGTTGAAATTTATCTATCTCAGCTTGTGTAAGGTTGGGGTGTCACAGAGTAAGTGTGCTTTCGCTGTTCAAATAGGGAAGTTCTTGGGATTTATGATGACGGGTCGGGGAATCGAACCGGACCCTGAGAAGGTCAAAGCAATCATGGAGATGCAGCCCCCCCGGTCGGTCAAAGACGTCCAACGACTAACCGGTCGACTTGCAACACTCAGTCGTTTCTTGTCTAAATCGGCTGAGAAGTCCCTACCATTCTTTCAAATATTGAAGAAGTCTAATGGTTTCGAATGGACATCTGCATGTCAATCAGCCTTTGAAGAATTGAAAACTTACCTGAGCTCCTCACCAGTCCTTTCCAAACCGGAGAAGGAGGAGACCTTGTTCGTTTACTTAGCCGTGTCGGACCGAGCGGTCAGTTCGGTGCTTGTTCGGGAGGAAGCGAAAGGGGTCCAGAAACCGATCTACTACGTCAGCAAAGCCTTGTAAGGACCGGAATTGCACTACACAAAGTTCGAGAAGACCGCATTTTCACTCTGGGTGACTGCTCGGAAGCTCGCGGCATATTTTCAAGCTCATCCAGTTGTAGTTTTGACCGACCAACTGCTCGGGACGATCCTCAGAAACCCAACATCGTCGGGGCGACTGATCAAATGGGCCATGATGCTAACCCAATTTGCCACTGAGTACAAGTCGCGCCCGACCATCAAAGGACAAGCATTAGCTGACTTCATCGTCGAATGCACTGCAAGGGACCTGGAGCCTGACCGACCGACCGCCCTAGAAGAACCCTAGTGGGAAGCCTCCACTGACGGATCGTCCAGCAAGAAAGGGTGTGGGCGAGGAATCGTGCTTACATCTCCTGAAGGCTTCAAAGTGTATCAAGCTCTAATCTTCAAATTCCGACCCACCAATAATGAAGCGAAGTACGAGGCACTCATAGGCGGTCTACGGCTGGCCAAGCAGATGAAGGCCGACCGACTGCGGTTACGGTCAGACTCCCGATTGATAATTGGACAGCTCTCTAGTACGATTGAAGCAAAGGAGGACCGGATGATACGATACAAAAACATCGCACTTGAGTGGTTGCAGCAGTTTGACAAATATGAGTTGATTCAAGTACCAAGGGCGGAAAACACAGATGCCGACATGCTATCCAAATTGACCCAGGAAGCTCCCGAGTACGTGTCAAAGATTGCTCGGGTCAAAGAGATTGTAACGCCTAGCATCGACATCATTGAGGTTTGACCAGTCAAGATAAGCGAGCCAGACTGGATGTACGATCTGAAAAGATACATAACCGATGGCACCCTACCGGACGATCCTGCACGAGCAAAGAAAGTTAGATTGAGGGCACCCCAATTCTAGTTGATCGACGGTAGGCTCTACAAATGATCGTATGGTGGACCACTCCTGAGGTGTTTGACCAGCGATGAGGCTAAGATTGTGATTGAAGAAGTCCATGACGGAATCTTCTCGGCCCACCAAGGACCAAGGACGCTAGCGCAAAAGATTGTCTTGTTAGGTTACTACTGGCCCTCTATGAATTTGGATTGTGAGCAGTACGTGCGGCGATGCGCCACATGCCAAGAATTCCACAAGTTGCCCGGTCGACCAGCGACCTACTACCAACCGGTCAGCGAGGTAATTCCATTCGCAAGATGGGGAGTAGACTTGATTGGTGCATTCCCAATGACGGCCGGTCGAAAAAAGTACGTGGTAGTGGCCATTGATTACTTCACCAAGTGGGTCGAAGTCGAAGCGTTAGCGACCATTACCTCCCAACAGTGTCAGAAGTTCTTATGGCACAATGTGATCACTCGCTTTGGCGTACCCGTCCACCTAACCACAGACAATGGGACACAATTTGACAGTCAACCGTTCAGAAATTTCATGGCTCACTTGGGCATCAGACACACCTGGGCGGCCGTAGCATATCCACAAGCCAATGGACAGGTGGAGAATGCTAACCTAACGATTCTAGACGGGCTGAAGAAGAAGTTGCAAAGTGCTGGTCGGGGATGGGTAGAAGAACTCCCATACGTCCTGTGGACCTATCGAACCACTCCAAGACGAGAAACCAACGAAACACCTTTCTCACTGGCCTACGGATTTGAAGCGAGAGTACCAATTGAAGTATGACTACCTACCACTCGGGAGTGGAATTACCGACCAGAGGACAATGATGAAATGCAAGGAGTAGAACTCAACTTTGTAGAGGAGAAGAGAGACATGGCAGCTCGGAGAATGATCGAATATCAGAAGGCTACCAAGACTTACCATGACGGTCGAGTGAAGCCCCGCTACTTCCAAGTAGACGACTTGGTGCTCCAACGGAGAGAAGCTAGCAGACCGACCGACCATGGGAAGTTTGCCAGGAAGTGGGAAGGACCCTACAAAGTTTCTGCAGTCGTCCAACCTGGCACTTACAAATTGGAAACTCCATCTAGACAACTGGTTGATCGGGTGTGGAACTCCGAGCACCTCGTGAAATTCTATAAGTAATGTAGGGTCACTAGTGTGATGATTTTAACTGAAATGACGGAATGAAGATTTTGGTTTTTGACATCTCATTGTATGGACGAGAAAAAAAAATTGGTCCTATAATTTGAGATTTTGGATCGGTTGAGTTATTCCGACCTAACCTGCACGATTTTGACCAGTCGAGTGTGTGATTAAGTTTACTTGTTGAACTCCCGGAGCTATCAATTGAGGTTTCTGATCGGTTGAAATATCCCGACCTAACCTGCACGATTTCGACCGGTCGAGTGTGTGATTAAGTTCACTTGTTATATCCCGGAGCTATCGTTCGAGATTTTGATCGGTTGAGTTATCCCGACCTAACCTCCAAGATTTCGACCGGTCGAGTGTGTAATTAAGTTCACTTGTTATCTCCCGGAGCTATCGTTTGAGGTTTTGATCGGTTGAGTTATCCCGACCTAACCTGCACGATTTTGACCGGATGAGTATGTGATTAAGTTCACTTGTTGAACTCCCGGAGCTACCGTTTGAGGTTTCTGATCGGTTGAAATATCCTGACCTAACCTGCACGATTTCGACCAGTCGAGTGTGTGATTAAGTTCACTTGTTATCTCCCGGAGCTATCGTTTGAGGTTTTGATTGGTTGAGTTATCCCGACCTAACCTGCACGATTTCGACCGGTCGAGTGTGTGATTAAGTTCACTTGTTATCTCCCAGAGCTATCGTTTGAGGTTTTGATCGGTTGAGTTATCCTGACCTAACCTGCACGATTTCGACCAGTCGAGTGTGTCATTAAGTTCGCTTATTATCCTCCGGAACCATCGTTAGAGGTTATCGATCGGTTGAGTTACCTCAGCCCAACCCACATGGTCTAATCCGGTAGAATGTGCGACTGAGTACACTTCTTATGGACTTACCACTGAAGGTTTTGTCCAAGTATATTTCTCCCGGACAGACCAACTGGTCTTGTCTGGTTGATCAATTGGTTGTAGTCATTAGCCAATCACCTTCAATATTGAAGGGCGCCGAAAGCAAGTGACCCCATAAGCAGCCACATGCTTGGCGCTTTGCATAAGCCAAGAGTCAGTTACAATAATTTAATGGACTGCAACCCAGTTGCCGTATTTTTGTAGGTTGAAAGTCGCATGGTGATTGGTCGGTCGGACACGAAGAAAACAAAAACATGTCAAGGTCACAGACAATGAGGAAATAAGTAACTTCTATTCAATAAAGATGAAAACGATGATCAAAGTCCGACCGGCACAAAGACGGGGCCGGTCTCCCGTAAAAATATTCAACCTACAAATCAAACTATCTACTTAGGGTCCTGGTTCCTAGAAGCAGCAGTGGAGGGATCAGTCGGACCAGTAGCAGGATCGGTAAAGGGCTCCGGGCCAGGCGGCGCCACATTTTCAGGTAGCATGGCGCGTAACTCCTCCCAGGTTTTAGGTTGCACGGCCTCCTCCAAGGCCTGGTGCAGCAGCACCTGCATAGCTTCCTTTCCCCAAGAATAGCCCCAAGCAGCCTCTCTACGAAGCATCTTGAGCCCCACCGGGTCCCGTCGCAATGTCTGAAACAAGGGGAGAGCAGCTTCCTCGGAGTGGCAAGCAGATGCGACTAAGTCAAGGAGGGCGGCCGGTCGATTAGCAAAGTAAGCGACCGCATCCTTATGGAACTGAGCAGAGCCTGGATATTGCTCCCGCTTCAAAGCGGCCTCATGCTTCCTCACTTGCTCCCTTAACATCTTCAACTCCTCCTCCCGCTCTATGTCAGCAGACTGAGACCGAATGACGAGCTCGACACTCGAGTGGGCAACCTGGAAAATGGCTTAGTCAGTCACACCAGAAAACAGATGAGGGGAGAGAGAGTAAAATTACAATCAACAAGTCGGAGCGGGTACCTGAGATAGACCACGGACAAGGTGCTCTCCCACATAGTCAGTCGCCTCGCTGAATGATGGACAATTTTAAATAGTCCTCGCAAGTGCACGAATCGTTGTAGTAATAGTGTGCAAAGGCAAGGGTCGATCCCACAGGGAATTGATACAATGCAATTGAATAACTTGACAGTTTAAGTTTAAGAAGTTCAAAACTAAAGTGTAAACAATAATGAATTAACCACGAAGGTAATTGAATTAACCACGAAACAAGATAGCGACTAACAATAGCATAAAGGTTAGGAACATGAATCAATAATAAAGATCAATTTGAATGCAAAACAATTGAATCAAAACTCAGGAAAGTGAACAAAGAAATTACCAAGAATCGGAATATCAAATAAACAATCAAATTGGAAAAGCCTAGGAACATGAATCAACTACCATTACTAGTCCTACAGATCAGTTTACCTTGCCAACCAAATTAAGGATTCGTTCTTTCGCTAATATAACTAATCCGTATGGCGTCCAGATTCAGTTACATATTCTAACGATTCATATGCTTAAGACATTTATTTAAACCGTTAAAACCCATTATGCCTAAAAGAACTTACGGAATACCCGAGTTTAAGAACCAAACAAACAACCCAACAAGTTAGTCAGATTATTTATCCTTTTATCCCACAGAGCCTAGAATTAACCGGCATGATTTGTACTCGGTTAATTCTCTCAATTAGACTAATAATAGTTAAATTGGCCAGATTCAACTCAATTAATCGCAACCCAAATTATAAGATAAAACTTAATTAATTGGCAAGAGTAAACATAAATTAATACATAGACGTCATGGCAATATCATCATATTCCTAGATTAATTACTTAGCAATTCGACATTACGAAATTACTAGCACGCAATTATCCCTTTTAGCAAAGTTATTTAGAATTGTTGATAAAAACAATACATTGGCATAAACTCAAAATACAGTAATAATGTACTCATAAACGAACAAGCTAAACAAGAAAATAATTGAAAGAAAAGAAATATAAGCTCATGCCACTGTCTGCAAAATTCGGAAATTAAATTCTTAACAAAGTAAATTGCAATTTGAAGAATAAAAGAATTGAAACCAGGTACTATGTAGTGCTGCTGCCCAGGACTCTCTTTCCCACCGCCAAAGTTGAGGCTACTGCTTAGAATGTCAGGCCAAGCCACCGAAATTAATTCTCCTGGTCACGGCCTAAAATTCACGGTTGAACCCCGGAATTCGCCACTGCTAACACTACCAAACTGCTCCGGGGTGAATTGATGATTGTTTCTTCAATTTGTTCACAATTTATACTGCTCAGTCTGCGCTGCCATAGCCGAACCAAATGCATTAAGATCTTATTTCTCGTTGGGCGTTGTTGACTGGCCTCGGTTGAATCTCCGCAAAAAGAGTTGTTCGACCAAAACAATTATTTTACTAATTAGATGAAATACAAAGTGTAAATAAATTAGAGTCCAAATGTAACTAGTCTAACTTATTAAAAACTTGCTGACCATGTACTACTAAAACTAAAACTATTATTATTATTTTTATTAGGAGAAATTATTGGACTAACAGAATTCAAATAATAAAACAAATTTAATAATAAAAACAACCTAAAACTGAAAAATATTATTAGAACTACTTATAACAGTAATAAATAAAAAATAGATATCAACTTAATTAATTATTGCATATTAACTATAAAAATATTATTAAAAAAATAATAAAAATAACGTTTATCACTGAACAAGTTCACAGGAGGAGGAACGTACTGGAACATCATGTTAAACATCTCGAGAACACTGACTGAGCCGCGATTCAGTATGTCGACAAAGGGGACCTCCTCACCGGTCACCCGGGGTCTCTTGGTGTCCGTTGCAGGTGCAAGTTCTGGCGTCTCAATTTCAGTTTCTCCCATCGGACGCTTCCCGCCTGATCTGGTCTGGACGGGGGCGACGGACAAACCGGACGGACGAGAGGAAACTGGTGGTCGGAAGCTCTTTAACGTTTTCCCCCCATGCGAGCTCTTTCCAGTCGTCCCGAGAATCTCCTCCAAATCGCTGCCTAGCTCCATCTCTTGTTGACCTGCGCAAGAGAAAAAACACAAGGCGTTAGGAAAAGAGTCAAGGTGAATTGCACAATCTCGCTGACCGACCGACCACCTGTGATGTTTTGATCAGTTGCCTGGTAAGATGGAGGGGGGAGCCGAGCCGACTTCAGTGCGACAGGAGAATGAAAAATTTCCCAAGTGTAGCTCTCTAACGAAATCCTTTGCCCAGCCGTCCTGATCAGTGAAGTCTCGCGCGGTGACACGCACTTACGCATTTGTTCTGACCAGGCGTTCGTGAAGGGTGGCCCATCATCCAGACGGACCCGAAGGAACTTGTTTCTCCATTTGCGATGATTGTCCGGAAGATCAGAGATTTTACCATCTAGATCATGATAAAGCCGCTCCCATAATTTTTTCCCATTGGCTTCACCAGATGCAGGAAATTGAAGAGCTCCACTGTGCATGGGACGTGATGACGCCGACAGATCTGTGGGAAGCACGCCAAGATCCGGTGGCCATTAGGTGCTATCTGACTGGGGACTATGCCGTAGTAATTCACAAACTTGACAAAAAATGGGTCGAGTGGAAATCGCAGCCCACCCTTCAAAGAGTCCACATGAACACCTATCCACTTGCCGGAGTGACAATCAATGATGTTGTCCAATTCACGATCAACCCTATACCTAAGCATTCCTCCGAGTATGTATTTTACCTGTTCACTCCTCCTTGACTGACACATCGACTGGAGTTCCATAGGCGCCACACGGATCCAAGTAGAGAAACTTGCCACTCGTAAGGTTCAGTTTGCTAACCGATGGCCCTACGAGTCTAGCTAATATCCCTTGATCCCGATGACTCTTTTTTGTCAACGGGACTCTAGTCGGAGCAGATTTAGTACGGACGGCCAAAGGTTCCTTGGCTAGCCTCCCTTCAACTGGTTGAACTACAAAAACCTCATCGGAGCGACTTGGTGACGACCCTCCAAACGCACTAAGTGTTTCCTCATCACATTGATCGTCGTAGTCGCGACCGGACAAATTCTTACTATCATCTAAAGGCATGCTGCACACGCAAAGAACATGCAAGAAGTTAACAAATGGAATCAAAGGCTAGTCAGAATCATTATGGCAAAGCTACAATCACACTCAACAGACCCAATATACTACAACAAAGCACTATTAGGAAGCAAGAACATGATAAGATTAAGCGGAGCATAGTGCAAGGCCGAATGACTGATCGGCCTCGGCGATCAGTCGACCGGAACTTAACAAGAAAAAAAAAAGAAGAAGAAGAAGAAAAAAAGAAGAGGGCGGAGCAGTTACAATGGATCAAGTGCCCAATAACCATATAGCGAACAACAAGCAAAGAAGGCAATACGACTAACCAGTTGATTTGACCATCTGACCGGTCGACCAAGCACAACAAACAGACAACTACAACATCAATTGGTCGGCAACACAACAACAAAACATATGTAGTTTATGCATGATCATTAGCAAAAAATAATAATAATAATAATAATAATAATAATAATAATAATAATAATAATATATTGATTTTGGCCGTCGGCCAAAAACAATTTTGGTCGATCGGCCATATAGTTAAAAAAAATAATGTACATTACTTTCAGTAGTGAAGAAAGAAGGCAATAGGAAAAAACAAATGGACGTACATGGTGTAAGTGTAGCAGCAGATCGTCGGACACGTAGAGCGGCAAAGAAGATGAACAGACTTTTTTCTTCAAGACTAGGGTTTCGGTCGGTCAAAGAAAAAAGTAAAGCAAAAAAAAAAAAAAAAGAGGGGAAAGGAAAGAAATTTTACCTTGCAAAGTGATTAGCAAATTCCAGAGGTTGCAGGTTAGCCAAAGGGAGAAGAGTAAAAATGAACTTTCACCAAAGGATATTTATAGGAGAAGAAATGGGCCTAGAAGTTGAAGGGACGGCCCGTTCACGTGGAGGCCCAGATTCGCGCCACCTATCCCACCTTGCATGTTAGCCATCCGATCAGAATTTCCAGTGACTTGCAAAATTTTGGAAGTTACCAAAAAGTGCCCGGATGCCTGAAGACCGACCGAACGAAGCGCAACCCGCAACATGACGATTGGAAGAAATTGCAAGAACAAATTCACTTCTCGAACCCAACGATTCTCGTGGATTCAAGAAGTGGGGGACTCGTGATGGGTAAATACTACGCACAAAAAACTGATCCGTATAGTCGGTCCTTCAAGAAGTCACTCGACCGGTCTGTCATAGTCATCAACCCGACTGGAATAAATCACTTGTGATTAACCGGTTTGCTTGTACCGATAGGCCTCGTGACAAAATGCTCTCGGATCACCCTTGGAGTCGCCTCGACAGAAACACACCCGACCGACCTATCGAAAGATGACCGATCGGTCAATAAGGTGACGCAACCTGCAAGCCGAAATCTTAACTTACACTACAAGTAACATCAGAATCCACTTGATCCGCAGTGCAGTGCCTGACAACTTGCAGAGATGGCGGTGCTGATACCTCGAGCAGCTGGTCTACACGTAGCTGTAGGTTGACCGTCTGACCGAGCCAATGGAAAGGCGCCACGTCAAGCCACCTACAGCAGCTCATTAAATGCTCAAGACCGCCTTCAACTAGTATAAATAGGGGGTCTCCCTCCTTCACTGGGGGATCCATCTCAGATTGAATTCCACATTCACCACTCACAAGCACCTCAAAACACTACCAGTCGTTTGTAATAGTTAGAGCACCTGTAACGATCACTTCGCGTGATCCACTTAATATTGCAATCCACTCAACAGACTACCGTTCGTCATTACAACTCGTAACCTCGGACCGCTCAGTTGTCGCCCGTGGACCGACCGACCGACTGACTCGCCGAGCGCCCCTTTTCTCCATCCACTTGCAACATATGTATTCGTAGCGTAACCGTAATTCCGGGACAATTTACGCTATCAATATCCAAAATTTATCCAACCACAATTTCATCGAGGTTCATGATCTTATCACATACCTAAGTTAACATTCATTATTGCATGATGTGTGGACCATAGTTCAAAAACACATAAAATACATTATTCTAACTCATAAAATACATTTTCTTAAACCATAAATTTTATTCTAAAACACAAATAAAGTATATTATTATAATTTATAACATACATGGTCTTACCCTAGAATGTTCATTATTCTAACACGCACGGGGGGCAATGAATTATTTTATTACATCAAAGCGACGTCATTATAGATAGTGGTCCACACAATAATTTGCGCTAAATCAAATAATTAATTCACTTGTTGGGCCAAATATGGATTATTCCATTCTCATTATTTGTTGGGTTTCAACTAGCAAGTCCAATCAACATAATTTGAGTTCACCTGCCTTCAATTATATTTAATTGGGTAATTGGACCACTTTAATTAACAAATTTAATTAATCATCAATTAGCCCAATTATATTAAGACAAAGCTCAAAACATATAAATAGGCCCATTTTTCAGTAATAAATTTTCGCCTTCTACAACCCTCTCATAAAATGGTTTCATCGGAAAAAGTTATTAGAATTATCAAAATGTTCAAAATATGATAGTTTGGGGTGTTAAATGACAAAAATATTTGTCTGAAACTAAATTTGAAAATGCCACTGAAGACAATGGACCTCCGCTAGAATTAACTAATTGAGAAAATAATATTTTTTTAAAAAAATAGGAGAGACCAAAAGTGTCCAACAAGTGTCCAAAATATGATAGTATGGGGTGTTAAATGACAAAAGTGATAGTCTGAAACTAAATTTAGAATTGTCACCAAAGACAAGGGACCTCCGCTGAAATTAACTCCGAGTTAAAATACTCATTTTGATTATATTCAAAATAATTATTTTTATTTTGTATTAATTAACTTTAATATTTAAGAACTATCCTAAGTATATATGTACTTGCTTTACTTTTTGTGTTGGACATTAATTTAATCGCTCAATGTGGGCATTATAACTAGTTATAATTATAAGGTTAAAATTATTAATTACAGGAAAAAAATGAATGAAATAATTAATAATAGATGATGTGTATGAGTATGACTTACAAAAATGGGGGGAAAATAGGGGAATGATTGGAGAAAAAGAATGAACAAATGTATATGGTGATGTAGAAGAATTGGATCCATAAAATAAAGAGATAATAGGAGAATGATTATGGATGTCCAAGAGGGGCTTTGATTGACACAAGTTCATAATCTCAACAGTAAAATGGAAAATACTATATGTATTTTTATTTTCTATTCTTAATTTTAATTTTTACACACAAAATCTTAATGTATACATTTTATTGGATACACATAAAAAAATAATTTATCATCATTTTTTATGTTAGAGAGAAATTTAAAAAGTAATATTTCAAAGTCCATGTAATAGATAACTAAGTTGACCTTAACCTTGAAATTCTACCAACTTGCTAAATGACATGGCACACCACATAGATTTCTTTTTCTTTTTTATATTTTTTTGTTTGCCTACGTGTTTAGCTAAACACATGAAGGTTGCCCCTATGGCAGCCTTTGTACTATTTCGGCAGCTTTTGCTGCCTTGCCATAAAACTTTTTTTTTTACTTTTTGATTTCTTTTTTATTATTTTATTATATATATATATATATATATATATATATATAGAGAGAGAGAGAGAGAGAGAGAGAGAGAGGGGATCGCGTTCAAATGCGTATTGGCCGCCCAGGAGAGAAATGCGGACGAATCACAGCGCGCCACGTGTCCGGAATATAGTTGCACCTAACGTTATTACTAGGTGCACGTCATGTTATAACTAGGTGCACATAGGTGCACCCAGGTACATAAATGTTAACAAGGTAAATTACTTGCACCTGCAAGTGAAAATAGGTGCACACGTGCAAGTAAAATGTATTACAAGTGCAAGTAAATTGTACAATGAGCATCAATACTAAGTGCACCTAATGTTATAACTAGGTGCACCTAATGTTATAACTAG
>NXFB01000023.1:271539-293145 GCA_002525835.2 Ipomoea batatas | reverse complement strand
TATATATATATATATATATATATATATATACACACACACACACACACACACACACACACACATATGATTTGGATCCAGTGAGACCATCCTAATTAGATGAGATTGTGATATTAGATCGTGGTCATCAACTATTTTATTTTAGTGGTTCAGATGTGATGTGGATTTTTAGTTTATTTTTTGTCATTATGATATATGTAGGGGTTGTGTAGTCTTTTCGTATTTTGTGTTAATTTTTGAAAGCCAACTAGAATGATAGATTAAATTAACTCGAAAATAGAGTCTGGGGGACTGAATCCCAATACATCGAACTATCCTGTGAGAAAGCCAACGCAGCAAGAGCGTGGATGGCCCTAGAGGCATCGATGGAAAAACCAACTGAGCAATTAATAAAAGAAGACATAATTGCCCTAGAGGCATTGATGGAAAAACCAACATAGGAGACAATACTAATATGAGGCGCAATTAATAAATTCTTGAGACTGGAACAGTTGGTGTAGACATGCACTGAAGCTATACCCCCATCCTTTGAGCCATGATAGGACCTCTTTGCAAGCCAATGATTTCGCCATAAGAGGCGAGTAACAAGCCGGGAGATGAGCATTGAACGCTGCTACAAAACTTTCGCCTTGTGCGAACAAGGCCGCCCCAACCGTACCCCTCCGTGAGTGAGCTTGAAAGCTGGCGTCGAAGTAGCAATGAAGAGGGGCGTCTGTTGCATGCAACAACATGGGCGTAGGTGGCTACTGCTGAGAATGCATTGCATAAACCTGACGTCGCTGCTTGGGCAGACCGCCGCACAGACTTCAAACGCGACAAGTATCCCTCCCACACCGCCATATTTCTTGATTTCCAGACTTGCTATAGCAACAATATTATCATCCTCCGTTAGCACAGATATTGCATTAGCAAACCACACACCAAAATCATTCCCAACTACATTAGGAATATGCAAGGAAGACTCATGCCAAACTAGACTTGAAAAATCATACAAAAGAAGATAGTGCATAGTGTTTTCATGCATATTGCCACACATTGGGCATGATAGATCTACATGTACCCTCTTTATAAGCAAATTAGTAGTAGTGGGAAGAACATTGGTAAGGGTTCTCCACATAAAAGTTCTCCATTTCACACGGCATTTAATTTTCCAAAGATGTAACCACTTATCAAAAGTTCCTAAGTTACCCTCGAAATCTCCAATAATGCATCTATACCCGTGTTTCACCGTGTAGTAGCCCCTTGGATTCCCAAGCCAAAACCAAGAGTCTTCATAGATAGGGTTGACCAAAACCTTCAAGATGCGCTTCACATCAATAGGATCAAAGATGTCTTGTAAGATAGACTGATCCCATTGACGGTTTGTTTTGTGTGGGGTGAGTGAAGGTGAAGTGGTAAAACGAAGAGTCAAGACTCCCTGAGTGTCGTGTCTCTCAAGGATGGCGAATGGGAACCGAATATGTGTGGCATTTAGGAAGTTGAAAGGTAAGAGTTACAAGAATCATAGGGAGAAGGTTTGTTCATGGTTGGTTGTGAAGGTAAAAAGGTAAAATAAGATAAAAAAAAATACAAAAGGTAAAAGGAAGGGGTGCATGCCAAAGTTAAACCAAAGGATTGATTATGAGTTATATTGTTATTATGATTATTTATTTCTGTTATATTTTGTATGACTTAGAATAGGTCTTACAGTTAGAGCTATTGTATAGGAGCTTTTGTAGTTACCTACTCTATCTAGGACTCTGTTGTAAAGACTGAATTCAGTTAATCGAAATATTGTACGTTCATATGGTATCAGCTTAGCGATAGGACCTCCCACCACACTTTTCCCTAACCACCGTGATCGTTCACCTTCTCCGTGCGATGGCCACCAACAATTCGGCTAACCATGCGGCGGCTCCGGTCACCACCGCCGCCCCGACAGCCACCAACCCACTCTCTTCCGCACACCACTTCGTCTCCATAAAGCTCACTACACGCAATTTTCTCTTCTGGCGTACCCAATTGGTGCCCTTCCTCCGAGGACAAGGACTCCTCGGCTTTGTGGATGGTGACAATCCATGTCCGCCCGCCTCCATTGTCACCGCTCCAGCGATGGCTTCTGCAGCTGCCACCACAACGCCGAACCCGACTCACGCAGCGTGGATGCAACTGGATCAGTCGATCCTCTCCCTTCTCATCTCCTCGCTCTCCGACGAGGTGATGTACCTTGCGGTTGGCCGGACCACCGCCCGCGAGGTTTGGCTCTCCATCACCGCCGCACTCGGCTCGTCAACCCGTGCCCGCTGCCTGAATTTGCTTAGCCAGTTCCAGTCCTTGCGCCAAGAGAACAACACGGCGGCTGAGTATCTCGATCGTGCGCAACTGCTTGTGGAGAACCTGGCACTCGCCGGTCGCCCCGTCTCCCTCGACGAGCAGAATTTATATGTGTTCAGGGGTCTCCGCTCGGAATTTCGGGCTATGGCGGCATCATTGACAGTTTCCGGTACACCGGTTTCTATCCCACAACTCTCTGATATTTTGCAGACTCAAGAATTTATATTCCAGGATGATTTCTCCTCTGCCTCGGATGTCGGGAACACCGGCTCACACAATGCCCTTTATGCTGGGCAAGATCGGCGGCAACCCACTGATGGAGGATATGGCGGTCGCCAGGGCGGTAATCGCGGCAGAGGCCGACAAGGCCGTGGCGGTGGTCGCGGCTGTCAGGGCCGAGTGCGAGGCGGCAATCCCCGTTTTCAGATCTGCCGTTCACATGGGCATACCGCCATCTACTGTTACCGGCGATACACAGGGCAGCCGCCGGCACCGCAGGCTAACGTCGCTGTTCCGGAGACTGGTGTTGCTATTGCGCCTGCTGATGGCTAGTTCCCGGACACCGGAGCCTCCGCACATGCTACGCCGGATGCATCCATGATGAACCAGGCGACCGAATACACCGGCGGGGATGTCTTGCGTGTCGGCAACGGTACATGTTTAGGTATTTCCAATATAGGCCATGCTATCATTCCTAGTCCCGTTACGAATCTAAAACTGTCCAATATATTACATGTCCCTACGTTGTCAGTTCCATTATTATCTGTTCATAAATTTACTTCGGATAATAATGTGTTCTTTGAATTCTTTAAAAATTGTTTTGTTGTGAAGGACTGCATCACCAAAGCGGTTCTTCTTAAAGGGCCCGCTGTCGGAGGATTGTACAAGTTGCCTTCGCCTCGAAGTCATTTTGCGTTCATTAGTGCCCGAGCGTCACCTAGCGTCTGGCACAGTAGGTTGGGTCATCCACATGTTCAGGTCCTCCGACGCATCCTCCAAAATTGTCCGGTCACAACCACTACAGTCACGCCGCCAAAATTATGCTCTTCGTGTCAGCTGGGAAAATCATGCCGGTTCCCGTTAGATAGGGTTTCCTTTTCTAGTAATAATGTTTTGGACTTGTTGTACACCGACATTTGGGGGCAGTCACCCGTTATTTCTGTTTCAGGCAATCGTTATTTTATTTTATTCGTCGATAATTGTACTCATTTTACCTGGTTTTATCCATTAAGGCTAAAATCAGATATATATAAAAATTTTGAGTCGTTTCGAGTCATGGTAGAACGTCGTTTTTCGCGTTCTATCAAATCTATTCATTCCGATCTAGGCGGCGAATATAACCGTCTACATAAAACTTTCGAGTCTCTTGGGATAACTCACAGACAATCATGCGCTCACACACATGAGCAAAACGGTAGAGTCGAGCGTCGGAACAGACATGTTGTCGAAACCGGTCTCACTATACTAGCTGAAGGCTCGGTTCCACAGCAATACTAGGACTACGCCTTTGAAACTGCAACATATCTTATAAATTGTCTCCCGTCGTCTGCCCTACAGTTTCAGTCTCCATATTACCGGCTATATAAATCACCACCCATCATATTCTTTCTTCCGAGTCTTTGGGTGTAGGTGCTACCCAT
This sequence comes from Ipomoea batatas, assembly GCA_002525835.2. NCBI lineage: Eukaryota > Viridiplantae > Streptophyta > Magnoliopsida > Solanales > Convolvulaceae > Ipomoea > Ipomoea batatas. Next base: position 289,195 of record NXFB01000023.1, on the reverse strand, counting down.
ATCTCCGGCCCTACAACCGACACAAAATCGAGTATCGCTCCACACCCTGTGTGTTCTTAGGTTACCCCATATCCTTTAGGGGTTATCGATGCATGGACCTAACAACTGGAAAAACCTTTATCTGTCGCCATGTGCGGTTTGATGAAACTGACTTTCCCTTTCAGGGTTTTACTACACAGGAATGTCAGTCAAGCGGTCCAGTTGACTTACCATGGGGATCAGGCGCTGTGGTCACCGCCTCGGCCCCTGTAGCGGTTCAAGACCCGCAACCCTTAGCAGCTGAGTGTGCACCTCTGGCCATAGAAGGGCCTACAGTGGCAGATCTCGTTCCCGTGGTCACAGTAAGCCCGACAGTAGCGCAATCCACACAGGCATCACGTGCTCAATCCCAGGGTCGGGGACACTCCATGCGCTTAAGGCACATGACTCGAGGTACTAATGAGCAATTCTATGCTCTCCATACAGCTGTTGATCCGACTTGCTATTCACAGGCCGTGGGCCACCCAGAATGGCGCAAGGCTATGGATCAAGAATTTAATGCCCTATTACATAATTCTACTTGGAAACTAATTCCGGCACAACCGAACATGAACATAATTGGGTGTAAATGGGTCTTTCGTACCAAACGAAAGACTGATGGGACTGTGGAACGACACAAGGCCCGTTTGGTCGCTAAGGGCTTCAATCAGGTTACAGGGGAAGACTTCTTCGATACTTTTAGTCCCGTGGTCAAGCCGACCACGGTACGCATGCTATTTTCTCTAGCTATCTCTAAAGGGTGGACACTTCGTCAGCTGGATGTCTACAACGCCTTTCTTAATGGAGCGTTAGCAGAAACAGTTTATATGAAACAACCACCAGGGTATGAGGATCCCCAGCACCCGGGTCATGTCTGTCTTCTTCAGCGCTCTCTATATGGACTCAAGCAAGCACCCAGGGATTGGTTCAAGCGCCTCCATGATTTTCTATTATCGACAGGTTTTTCGGGGTCCAAGACCGATGTTTCACTTTTTCACTACACTGCAGGTCTCTCTCGTGTGTTTTTACTAGTTTATGTTGACGGCATTATCATCATGGGTAATGACAATGCTCTAGTGGACCATCTGCTTCTCAAGTTATCCACCACCTTCAAAATTCGGGATCTGGGTCAACCATCCTTCTTTCTGGGCATTGAAACAGTTCGTAGTAATGGCGGTCTTCTACTCAGTCAGCGTCGCTATATGAGAGATATTTTGACCAGGGCAGGCATGTCTGATTGTAAAGCCTTGGCCACACCCGCTGCAATTGCACAACCTGTCACCCCCTCCGAGCACGAGGTCGACAACCCTACTCAATACCGTCGGATTGTTGGGGCTCTACAGTACTTAACCATTACGAGGCCTGATTTGTCATTCGCGGTTAATCGAATCTGTCAGTTTATGCACAAGCCAACCGAGGATCACTAGGGCTTGCTGAAACGGGTCTTATGTTATATTAAAGGCACTATCGACTATGGGCTCTGTCTTACTCCATCATCTAGTGGCGACATTCATGCGTACTCCGATTCTGATTGGGCAAGGTGTCCAGTAGACAGAAAGTCTACAAGCGGGTACGCGGTCTATCTCGGCAAGAATCTCATATCATGGGTATCTCGCAAACAGCGCACCGTAGCTAGGTCCTCGACTGAAGCAGAATATAAGGCCTTAGCTGACGTAGCTGCCGAGGTCACTTGGGTTGTCTCCCTTTTACGCGAGTTAGGGTTACACACAGGCACCCCGGCCACGCTGTGGTGTGATAATCTTGGGGCCACTTATCTCGCTGCCAACCCGGTCTTCCACGCAAGGACAAAACATGTCGAGATAGACTATCACTTCGTACGTGACAAGGTAGCGTCATGGGACTTCCAGGTCAACTATGTGTCAATGAAGGATCAGATAGCAGATATTCTCACGAAGCCGCTACCAGCCCCGCGGTTTGGAACACTCCGTGACAAGCTCAATGTGGTAGCTCACCCCTCTTGGGCTTGAGGGGGAGTAAGAGTTATATTGTTATTATGATTATTTATTTCTGTTATATTTTGTATGACTTATAATAGGTCTTACAGTTAGAGCTATTGTATAGGAGCTTTTATAGTTACCTACTCTATCTAGGACTCTGTTGTAAAGACTGAATTCAGTTAATCAAAATATTGTACGTTCATCTTGATTATCGTAGGCAGCTTGGAATTGGGTTTCGGGATTGATCTAGGGAGCCACGGTATTGGTATTGAGTGACGTCACACTCAAACTCTCAATCCTCATTCGGTTGAGGCATTTTATCAAACACCTTGCCTACCACTCCTCTCGGATTTCATCCTTTCGGATTAAGAGCAGAGATATGGATGATCTAGGCTCATGAGTGGCCGCTATCGCGCACACACTCACTTCCTACGGGTTTACTACCTATCCCGGCCGAAAATAGAAGCAAAGATTGAACAACATCATCCATACATAACACCAATCATACTCACACAATACCAAGATCATGATATCAAATTATAAGCAACAATCCATAGATCAACAATGGCACACACACCCAACTACTCTACTCTACCATAATAAACATAAATAAAAGCAATAAAATAAAGATTACTTTCAATCAATAAATCTAGTCTAACAATTCAATGAAAAGAGTATGTTACCCAAGAAGTGTTGAGTCTACATCTTCAATCCATCTTCAATCCTAAGATCTAAATTAATCTAATAGAAATTGAGTGTGTTTTTCCTCCCCAAAGGGGAAGGAATGATAAGAAAATTCAGATCTGAAAGTTGGGAGAGTTCTCCTCAAAAAATGAGAGAGAAGGGTTTAAATAGCTGCTCAAAATCGGATTTCCGATGTTGCCCTACTGGTCTGCTCCCACACCTGTCACACGCGTGTGGCCTTGCGTGGGAGCTCTCTGGATTAAATCCACGCCTGCTCACACGCGTGTGAAGGCACGTGGCAGTTTCCTGCTTGATGAATTCTTTGTTTGTTGCTTCTTTTGGCCTATAACTTTGTTGTGTCCTTCGGAAATGATTCGAAATATTTTTCTTGAGCTGAAATTGTCAAATAGAAGTTAATTAGAGATTTTATCCATGAAAGTGATCATAATTGGGTGTAGAGACATTAAAATATTATCTAAACATGACCCGAAATTAGACTGTTCTTGGCACTTATCAAATTTTCCACACTTTAGATCTTGCTTGTCCTCAAGCAAGCTGATAAACTCGTATTTGATCATATTTTAACCCCATATTTAAACCAATTTTTATATTAATTTGTGTTATTAATTATCCTAATTTCCTTCATTTGTATTAATTCTTCCAATTTATATTTTATGAAGGGGAATTAAGGTAATTGAGTTCTTTTTATTGATGTGAGCTTAATAATGTGTATTTTTATTGTGTAGGCATCAATTCAATTCGTAAGTGGAAAATGGTGGATGATTAGTGTGATGTGGAAAGTTGAAAGACAAAAGCAAAAGACAAAAGACATGGGAACATGGTGGAGGAATAAATGGAAGAACAGTGGAAAGAAGATAGAGTAATCAAAAATTTGTGATCAGGTGTGTCGGAATGGAGTGGGTGAAATTCCCTTCACTATCTATCAAGACTATTAAGTTTAGGTCAGACAAATGCAAGGAATATACTGAGGAAGCAAATGCTTTTTAAGTGTAGGTTTCAAAGATAACAATCACACTATTCAAATCATGCAATTATTGGGAAATCGTCTTTTATTTTATCGGGGCCTAAAAGCCGATCCCACAAGTGGGAACGATGTGCACATCCTAGCCACAATTTCCAACCATACGCCAAACCCCCTGTACTGAAAATTAAGTGAGGGCAGGGACACGGACCGCTCATCGCCATGGCTTGGGCGATCGCTCTATTTTCTCACCTCCTAAGATAACGTCATCAGGTTACCCGACTTCACATGGAGGTCCATGTTTTTTTTTTCGAAGATAGTGCAATGGGTGCCCGAATCCTAGCGAGGCGGCTCACCTCCTCCCGATTTTCTCTTCTCCTAGGAACATTTTAAGTGGACAACTGACTCCAGATATAGCATTCGAAGACTATGGTTGAACACTTCCTAGTGAGAAGGCTTTTCCTCAAATTTTATCTCTGGGAGTGGCCCTTTTTGAAGCCTTTATTCACGTTTCACCAAAATAACCCCTCATGCCTTTTTCTAGGGATTAGGGATTATTTTCACTCAAAGCTCACTTTAAAGCTCTCCTTTTGCCCCGTGTCCTGCTAGATTTAGTTCATTTCCGGGCTCCGTAATTTTTATCTTTCTAAAGCCTAAGGGGTGCACATTCCCACTTCGAGCAATCATTGACTAAGGTCCCATTAAAATAGAAGACGAAAGACATGTAATCATACGAAATTTTTCAAATTTGATGGTGGTGTGTGTCACAGATAGCTTCTAGGGCATATTTCAAACATTTGTTTTGGCGTAAAAGTAAGAGTCTTCCTAGATAGTGCAGACAACAACACCCTCTTTTATCCTAACATCTTATCAGCTCAACTAATTACTTATCTAATGCAAAGCATCCTTTCCACACTTTAAAAGTTGACATCGTCCTCGATGTCGCCATGAGGCACGGTGGAGAAAGAGCTGGTCAAAGAATTAGCTAAGAAGGAGCACCTTTCCACACTTTAAAAGTGTTTCCTAGGCTCGGACTAAACTTTTTTTCTTTAATTTTTTAACACCCAAAAAGATCTTTCATTAACTCAAAGAATGTTATACCAAACATTGAACAACCATCCTTCTTTCAAATGGGAATAGAAAATATACCTTCCGCAGCAATTCTTCATTTAAGCATTGACCATCCCTTTCCTAGACAAAATATTGCATAAAAGATAAGAGATGAAAGATGGAAAGTAAGAATTGTACCTCGTTTGATCATCGTTTGGGGTACTTCTCAAGAGTGCCACGTTTAACGTCCTTAGCTGGACGAAACGCAGTAGAATAAAGACAAAGTGCTAATCATAATAAAAACAAAAGAAAACAAATAAAGATAGAATATTGTCTCCATGCAAATTGACAATAGTTAAAATAGAAGTTATTTATCCCTTCAAATATCTTGCAAAGGCAAGATTTCCTCAAATGTCTCTTTTTTTAAAAAAAATCCAGAGTTGGGTCCTCTTCTTGCCAATTATTCTCGCAGAAATGCAATTTGCATGCTCAGATCCTGGATGAGTTCATAATGTCTTGCGTCCCTTTGTTCCAAGAGTTTTTCATGTTCCATGTGCAACTCATACTGAAATCTTTGCATTGTCTCCCAATTAGTGACTTTTGTGAAGCGTGCTGGAGCTGCAGGTGATGATGGTGACGAGATAGCATTTGGGTCGTCTGAAGGTGGTGCATCGTTGGAGATTGAGATATTCAGAGATAGGGTTGGTGAAGAATGATGTTGATTGCCCGAAGGAGTATGGGTTTGTTCTCTTGGTGTGTTTGGTTTGGGAGATTCTGAGAATGGGAAGGGCGATGATGGATCGACTCTCTTCTTTGGTTTCTTGGGTAATCTTTTCTTAATTGCTCTTGTTCCCGTTCTCATTCGCAAGTTCCGACCAATTTTTAGTTCAGATAAATCCGTCATAGACAACGGAGTCATAGCTGCGCTTCCTAGAACTTTATTGGTTTCCTCCATCCTTGCTTGATACCCTAAACTAAGGCACAGTTGAGTCACTAGAGGTCCTACGAACAAAGTAGTAACTTTCTTAGACTATTGTGCCTTCAACCATCTTTTACACACCACCCCCATGTTTACAGGTGTACTTGTGTCCATCCTCCAAAGTGCAAACAAATCAGTCCTGCAGACTTTTGCAAAGTTCCCTGTGCGTCCTTCCCAAGATTGAGCGATTATTCGACGGATAATTCGAATGTCATCTCTTCTGAGTTGAGACTGTAGTACCCTCGATCCACTCCATTCGACTCCTGGTTTAGCGATCCTTTTCCAATAATCCCTCGGAGTCTCGGAGTCACCAAAATCGATTGGAAGTTCTTTGTACCATATGCTCTCTTGGTCCTCCTTGGTATAGAATCCAAGCAAAATTCCTAGAGTGTTGACCGAGATATGATGAGGTTCGTTGAAGAGATTGAACTTGATTGTTGGGCTTTTCAGGTCGCCAGTTTTTCCTGTAACTTCCAAAGTGGCCACAAATTCGAAGACAGTAGGTATATAAGTTGAGTGGCGCCATCCAAATATTTTGCTCCAGAAGGGTTGATGGATTAGACATGCCAGCGAGTTTCGACATTGAAAGGGATTCAATGTTACTAAGTCAATGAATTTCCAACTGGCTATCGGAAGGTAGACCGCATATTCAAAACGTCCCTGCTGCTCTTCCGTTAAGAATATTCTATTTTCTACAACTCTGTCATTCCTTTCTTCTTTGGGCTCTGTTAGCTCAATTTCCACCATTGGGGCTTTTCCTTTCCTAGCCCTCATTTCTTCTTGATTAGCTGTGGATGAGTGTGAAGACATTGCCTAGACACCATCAACGAGATTTGAACAATATATAGATATATATTTTATAAGAAATAACATAGAATTCATCCATTGCATTATTTCACTCATGCTTCTTTTCAAGAGAATGAACATGTCATATATAGATAATACCATGTAAGATTGAAAAATGGTCAATACAAGATCAATTTCTTCCTCTCCTTCTAGCTAGCTAGGAATTGAAAAATGAGAAAGCAATGAACATTTTGAAATTGTCAAGCAATATGTAGGGATTATCATTCTCAAAGCCTAATAGACAACAAATTTCCACATTTCACACTTCTTATTTCCCATTTCATCGTGAATTTCATGCAATAAAAAGATATCCATATTACCTAGGGTTTGCAATCTAGACATCAAGAAATTCTCAAATCATGCAATGTTCATCATCCAATAGCAAATATAGGTTCCAAGCAAGTTCTAGAATCTATTTTCAAACAATTCCAATCATGAGAAATCATCATGTCACAACATTCATACAAATATGCCTTCCAAAGAAAATAGATCTCAAAATCTGTAAAGGAAGATAGAGGGAAGGAATATTACCTTTTGAAGAGCTTAGGAAGGAGATTCAAGAGATTTGCACCAAAAATTACTTTGGAGAAGCTTAGTCTTACCTTGGAAGAAGTTCTTAGCTCTTGGTTGAGGTGAAATGAGAAATGGGCAAGGGTTAGAGCACATTTGCGCCTTATTTACGCAGTTTTTCTGGTGCCCGTCCACGCCACTCACACGCGTGTGAGTGGGCGTGGCTTGCCTCTGGAAGATTCCCACGCCGGCTCACACGCGTGTGAGCGGGCGTGGTGGCTTTCTGGAGAAATTCCACGCCTACTCACACGCGTGTGAGTGGCGTGGATCATGTTTCGTCTGCCTTCTTCAACTTTTTGCTCATCCCCTTTTGAGTCCAAATATCATCTTTAGTGAGTAAAAACATTCGTTGAAGGTCATCATGGTATCGACAATCTGCTTGGTTAGCAAAAGAAAACTATACGAAAGATAACATTTATTAAAAAGGAAAATAAACAAGAGACGGCAAAGTAAAATCTATGTCCTACGGATAACGTTGGGACTGCCTCCCAAGTGCGCCTTTGTTTATAGTCTTTGGCTAGACTTGGATTATGCTATCCATCTAAGCACACAGACTTGGGGACTTTGCCAAGCATCCCGTGAACTTTTGCTTCAAGGTATGCCCGAAGATGGGAAATACCCTTGAATTTGGAAACTAAGGAGAGGAAAATAAAATTCAATGATAAGTAAGCTCGGGGTATTATTTCAAGGTGTTCAAAGATGACATACCCCTCTTCTTCTTTCTCCTTATAGGTTTCATCCCTTAAAAATTCGTCCTTAAAGGTCTCCCAATGAACACTTTCTCCACAATCTATCTCATCTAAAGCATTCTCTCTCCACTCTTGTTCCTTTGGATTGTCAATGGTGACAATCTTTTCCCTTCTTTCCCTTTCTCCTTCTGTGATCCCTAGTAACTCGATATCATCCTCACTCCCCAAATCATCGCAAAATTGTAAGGAATCACTCTCCCATGAGCAAAAAGAAGCTTCATCACAGTCATCAAAATTATCATGAAGTACAAGGGAATCATCCTCACAAACATTATAAGAATTTTTAATAAGAGTTGGAGTGAGAGTCTTACCCTGTGTGGGTTTTTCGTCTTCCCACACAACTTCAATGTGATCATCGTCTTCACTCTCAATCTCTCCCCATTGTTGTGTGTTCAACTCAAGAGTCGAGACTTCTTGGAGCACCGAGGTGTCAAGTTCTGTGGATTCTTTTACACACACCTCTTTCTCATTAACCATTATGTCCATCTCGTCATTACTTTGCGGGTCGGTTTCCTTTGTCGGGTGATCATTTACGAATGAGTTGTTAGCTTGTGGTAACATCCTTTTCATGAGCTCTTCCGACATTGATAGAATCTTAGCTTCAATTTCGTCCAGTGGAAGTCCTTCCTCGCGAAGAGTGGCGAGATTCTTCTTGATTTCACTCCTAATTTCATTTCTTAAGTTGATAGTATCCTCCGTGGCCATTTCGGATGAACATTTCTAATTTATCCTTCAGGATTTGGATTTCATCATTGACTGGAGGAAGATACTCACAAGATGGTCTCTCATGTGGTATGGATTAGGTGAATTTTGGCGCAAAAGGTGGTGTTTCACAAAGATATTTGTCATTTTGGTGTGGTGGAGGTGAATAGCTAGGATGAGTGTAAGAATGAGAATACCTATTTCCCTCAGGATTATAATTTGATGGAGGGTTATAATGAGGTGGAGGTTTAACAATTGAAGGAATTGTGGCCTGTAATGCCGGTTCACAACTAGGATCAATCTCCTTCATGACTTGAATAAGCCGGTTGTTAATACTCTCAACTATAGAACTAATGGATTCCTCTCCATTTTGGTATGTAGGCTTCTCAATTCTTTCGTGGGTAAGCACATAGGGGGTATTATGAGGATATGGTGCATAACTAGAATAAGGGAAAGTGTTTGGGTAAGGTGGATATGTATATTGTGGTGGTGGGTATTCATAAGGGTTTGGATAATAATGTGGGTAAGGTTTATAAGTTTGGGGTGGAATATTTGTTGTATATGGTCTTCCATGGTATGGGTAACCATAGGGATACGGATAAGCACTCATTGGTAAGCTTCAAATGATTTGTTAAAGAAAATTTCCTGCACAAAGCTTAACCAACAACAAATATTTTGCAACTAGAAGTAGTTGCAAGTGAGCACAAGATATTCAAGGCAATGTAAGCTCACTCCTTCAAGCAAATGATCAAAAATAAGAAAATAAAACAAACAAAAAGAAAGCAATTCAAGAACTCTTAAAAATCAACTTCAGAGATGTCAACACTATTCGAAACCGTTTGTCATCCCCGGCAACGGCGCCAATTTGACGGTTTGTTTTGTATGGGGTGAGTGAAGGTGAAGTGGTAAAACGAAAAGTCAAGACTCCCCGAGTGTCGTGTCTCTCAAGGATGGCGAATGGGAACCGAATATGTGTGGCATTTAGGAAGTTGAAAGGTAAGAGTTACAAGAATCATAGGGAGAAGGTTTGTTCATGGTTGGTTGTGAAGGTAAAAAGGTAAAATAAGATTAAAAAAATACAAAAGGTAAAAGGAATGGGTGCATGCCAAAGTTAAACCAAAGGATTGATTATCGTAGGCAGCTTGGAATTGGGTTTCGGGATTGATCTAGGGAGCCACGGTATTGGTATTGAGTGACGTCACACTCAAACTCTCAATCCTCATTCGGTTGAGACATTTTATCAAACACCTTGCCTACCACTCCTCTCGGATCTCATCCTTTCAGATTAAGAGCGAAGATATGGATGATCTAGGCTCATGAGTGGCCGCTATCGCGCACACACTCACTTCCTACGGGTTTACTACCTATCCCGGCCGGAAATAGAAGCAAAGATTGAACAACATCATCCATACATAACACCAATCATACTCACACAATACCAAGATCATGATATCAAATTATAAGCAACAATCCATAGATCAACAATGGCACACACACCCAACTACTCTACTCTACCATAATAAACATAAATAAAAGCAATAAAATAAAGATTACTTTCAATCAATAAATCTAGTCTAACAATTCAATGAAAAGAGTATGTTACCCAAGAAGTGTTGAGTCTACATCTTCAATCCATCTTCAATCCTCAGATCTAAATTAATCTAATAGAAATTGAGTGTGTTTTTCCTCCCCAAAGGGGAAGGAATGATAAGAAAATTCAGATCTGAAAGTTGGGAGAGTCCTCCTCAAAAAATGAGAGAGAAGGGTTTAAATAGCTGCTCAAAAATCGGATTTCCGCTGTTGCCCTACTGGTCTGCTCCCACGCCTGTCACACGCGTGTGGCCTTGCGTGGGAGCTCTCTAGATTAAATCCACGCCTGCTCATACGCGTGTGAGGGCACATGGCAGCTTCCTGCTTGATGAATTATTTGTTTGTTGCTTCTTTTGGCCTATAACTTTGTTGTGTCCTTCGGAAATGATTCGAAATATTTTTCTTGAGCTGAAATTGTCAAATAGAAGTTAATTAGAGATTTTATCCTTGAAAGTGATCATAATTGGGTGTAGAGACATTAAAATATTATCTAAACATGACCCGAAATTAGACTGTTTTAGGCACTTATCACCCATGCACCAGAAGCCGGATCAATAAGCCCAAAAACCCAAAGAACCATTAAGCTCATGGGGCATAACTGTCTGTATTATTGGACTAGACTCATCTGGTAGCCAGGGGTGCCCCCAAATTAAGGTTGATTTCCCATCCCCTACTCTCCTCCTAACTCCACTGCAAATTAGCTCATGAGCAAACATAATACTCCTCCAGCAGAAACTTGGGCAACTACCCAAAGTAGCATCAATAAAAGAGGTTTTGGGGAAATTCCTGGCCTTGTAAATCCTTGCTACTAGGGAATGAGGTCGCGTAAGAAAACGCCAGGCTTGTTTGTCTAACATTGCCAGATTAAAAGCCCTCAAATCCTTAAACCCCAACCCACCATATTTCTTGGGAACACACAGACGATCCCAAGCCTTCCAATGTATACCCTTTTGATTTCCAGACCCCCACCAATACCGGTTCATAGCTCTCTCAATTGATAAACAGACCGACTCAAGTAGTATGAAAACACTTATAGAAAATGTAGGCATAGACTGAGCCACACTTTTTAGTAGAACCTCCTTCCCAGCCTGTGAAATAAACTTCTTACTCCACGAGCTAATCCTGTGCTTGATCTTATCCTCAATATACGAAAACACTGCCCTTTTCTCCCTCCCAACAAAAGATGGGAGGCTCAAATACTTTCTAAAGTTAGGAGCCTGAACAACACCCAACAGTGATGCCACTTCATTTGCTAAAACAGATGGGAGGTCCAAATACTTTACATCCCCAGCCGTGTTCCTGCTAAAACACACACTAGATTCGTGGAAGTTCACTGCTTGCCCAGACATTTTCTCATAATCAACAAGACACTGCTTGACTGCTCCTGCCTCTTGAGCAGTTGCTTTGAAGAACAGGAGACTATCATCTGCAAAAAACAAATGCGAAACATGGGGAGCTACCCTTGCCACCCTACACCCATGAAAAACCCCTCTAGCATCAGCATGTTGTAATAACAAAGAAAGGCACTCAGCACAAATAATGAACAAATACGGGGAGAGGGAGTCTCCATGCTGAATACCACGAGTGGGGACAACCTGCCCAACATTCCTCCCATTAACTAGAAAGATGTAGGTAACCGTGGTCACACAAAGCATAACCAAATCTACCCACTCAACAAGAAAACCCAATGCCAACAACATATTATGCAAAAAGGGCCACTCCATGCGGTCATAGGCCTTAGCTATATTCAACTTGAGTGCACCCCAACCTACCACACCACACTGCTTCCTATTGAGGTAATGACCCACCTCTGCAGTAATCAAAATATTGTCTGTAATGAGCCTGTTAGGAATAAAAGCGCTTTGAGAATTAGAAATCACCTCTCCCAACAAAGGCTTCATTCTATTAGCCACCATCTTGGCCATGATCTTGTAAACCACATTGCTCAGGCCTATAGGGCGAAGATCAAACACCCTCTCCGCACAGTCCTTCTTAGGGATAAGCACAACATTCGTATCATTAAGGCCAACCGGAAAGGAGCACTCAATCAGACATTTAAGCACAAAAGAAGAGACATCACCTCCCACCACATCCCAATAGTGTTGATAAAATCCCGAATTCATGCCATCAGGGATAGGGGCTTTATCAGGAAACATAGAAAAAAGAGCAGCCTTAACTTCCTCTGCCTCAAAAGGCCTAAGAAGGGCAGCATTCTGCTCCTAGACACGGGGGGCTATAGATGCAACAAAAGTATCCACAGAGGAGGTAGAAATATTTGATGAAAAAATATCATGAAAATAATCAAGCACAACAGTATTCAAACCCTCCCCCTCCACCCACACATCAGACTCATTCTTTAACTTAGTGATAGTGTTCTTCTTCTTATGAGCAGAAGCATACCTTTGGAAGAATTTAGTATTGGCATCTGCACCTCTCAACCAGTGCTGCTTCGCCCGTTGCTTCCAAAACGCATCCTCCTAAGCCTCCAACTAACACAACTCAACCTCAAGACGCTGGTATTCCCCTAAGGAATAGGGGGTCCAAGAGGCCTTTCAACAACAGATGATCTTGCTGAAGCTTCCTAATATTTTCACCAAACTTATGGAAGTGATCCCCACCCTAGCGGAGCAGCTTCTCGCCACAAAGTTGAAGGCAGCCAAGAAGCGCCGCCTCTCTTCCCTCCTGCCACGCATCCTCCACCTGTTTCCTACAGCCCTCATCATAGACCCATGTCATCTCAAACCTGAAGGTACTACGAACACCACCAGTAACTCGCCTATTGATGTGGACAAATGATGAGTGTAAAAAGGGTGTAATGTCGTTCCGCTGAGGATTAGTGTTATGGCACGTAAATGTGTGAATTACCAGACACTAGAGTATATATGAATTTATAGAATCCAAGTAACAAAGACTGAATGATGTGGAATAAAAGCAAACAATTGATTAAGATAAAAACTATATGATAAAGGTATGGGCCAGATTAGGGGGATTGTAACCTTGATGTTCTAAAAAACTCAAAATTAGGGAAGGAATAATTAACCAAGGGATTTATGGGCAATGCACATAAGAATTCAACTCAGCTACTTTCGTAATCAATAAGCCGAATTAGGCTACAATTGCCCCACTGTCGTGATGCATCAATCATAACCTTAAGCACCTACTTTCGTTGTAATAAATCTCTCTCCCAGACTAGCAATTAATTGTGGCCATCAATCAATAACAAGTAGAAAGAAATCCCCAAATCAACATAAACCCTAGGCAAAAGATTCAATCCCTTTATGCAATAATCATAAACTAAACATCAAGATTAACAATGAACCCCTAATCCAAACCCATAAACGAATTACTCCCGCATGATGGGAGTAAACACAGCAAAGCAAGAATAAATAATCATAAACATCATAAGAAATAAAAGGGAAGAGAAACTTAACTGATAAAGAACAAATCCAACTTCAATCCAAGATTATATTCCAATCTTGAAATAAAATAATCTAATGTAAAACTAGTCTAAACTATGCTGGGGAAATATAAACTAAAAGCTAGGGTTCAGAACTCTGTCCAGGAACTCCTTCAATTGTAGAGAATAGGTAGAATATATAGGAGGTAGATGGGCCTTGGCCCATTAGGCAACTTCCAATTCTTTTCCAATTTGTATTCTTCCTTGTAATTTCCTTTTCTTCCAGAACTTGTCCAAAATGTTCCAATATTCTTCCTTTGTTGTTCCTTGTAGATAATTCAGCACTTGGACAATATAACACACAAATAATTCCCAATTTCACTAGGATACAGAAAATAACCTTCAAAACAACTAGAATAAGGGGTGAATAATTGTACAAAATAGCATATATCACTTATCCCCCTTGACTCCTAGAAAGAGAGCCAAGTGATCAGAAGTACGGGTTAACATGTTGGTGACGCTTGCATCTGGTAACAAACCACACCAATCCGCTCTTACTAAGACCTTGTCCAACCTCTCTTCCATCCAGTCAAGAGTGCCCTTGCCCCTCTCCCACGTAAACTGATAGCCCTACATGGGCAACTGGACCAACCTATAGTCATCCATTGCCTCCCCAAAATCGTGAAGGAGACTATCAGGGTGTGGATTACCCCCACGCTTCTCATGCTGGAAAAGGAGATCATTAAAGTCCCCCAAAACCACCCAGGGAAGAACGGATCTGTCTGCAAGAGACCGCAAGAGATCCCATGATGCACTTCTCCGTCCACGCTCAAGAAAAACATAGAAACCAGTCATCCTCCAAACACCCAGCCCTGTCATGCTCACCTCAACATCCACATGATTCTTGGAGAAGCTCAGCAATCGTACAGTATTATTCTTCCTCCAAAACAGAGCCAGACCTCTACTTAAACCAACACTTTCAACATAGAAAAATCCCTCGAAGCCAAGCTTGACACGGAGACGCTCTGCATGCATCAGTCCCACCTTGGTTTCCATTAGGAAAACAAACTCGGGCTTCTTACGAGATACTAGGTCCACCACTTCACGAACTGTACGCGGATCGCCCAAGCCACGACAGTTCCAGCTCAGAGTAATCATGATGAGGGGCGGGCCTGGGAACCAAGACCCTCCATATGCAAGTTTTATGACACTTCAGACATGACAATATCACCACTACTTCCCTGGCGTCGTACACCACCACCCGAACTCTCTCTCCGCCGCTTAGCCACGGCAACCACTCCCACCTCAATATCCTGCCTATCCACCGAGATCAAAGTAGCAGAACTGCTACCCTGCCCGTCGGCAACCACCTCCACATCACTGCCCGCCCGTGGTGGTCCTCCAACCGGCACCAACCAACTATCGCCAATCGCTCTTGGACCCCGCGCTGCACTGTACACAGTTCTGGCCCGAACAGATATTGCTCAACCGGGATGACTACCTCCCTTGCCTTCAGATAGAACTTGTAGGTATGCCCCATCATCCCGCAGAAGAAACAAAAGCTATGTAACCTTTCATATATGAACGAAACCCAACACCAGGTCTTATCACGTTTGAGCAATTTCATCCGCCACTTGAGTTGTTTATTCACAGGCAAAGCCACACGAATACGGTAGAAGTCAAGCCACGGGGCACTAGCAAACTGTTCGTCGCTTTTAACATACCTACCAAGGTAGTTCCCAATCTGCTCAAGAATCGCACTTGAAGTATAGCCAACGGGGACGTCGTGTAACTGCACCCACATGTCAATCGAGTCGAGAGGGACGTCTCCGGGCAGAACACCGTCATTCACCTATCTGTAAACAAGAGTGCAATTATCAAATGACCAAGGTCCCTCGTCCAGAACGTACTGCATATCCGTCACATGGAAGAATACGAAGATGAACAAGTTAGGTTGCAGCTCTGTGATATGAACACCCTTCACCGGCTTCCAAACAGACGCTAGCACCTGTCTCATATACTCCAACTTTACTATCCTATCGGTCAGGAACCGACCATATTTCGATCACACCATCCCCTACTTCCATTCCACCCAACTCCACGAGCACAAAGACCTCGTCCTCATCCTCTAAAACCATATCAGCCCACCAGGTTGTAATGCCCGTGACGCCATTCTGCGATGCTTGAGCTGCCATGCAAAGAGATAGCGAACCTTAGGAAGAAGCACAGCACGGAGCCCTACTCCGACAAACAAAAAAGAAAAAAAGAAAATGGGGGACCTCACTAGAAGAAACCCAAGAAAACGACAAGAAAAACCCTAGAAAACCCAAGGAGGAAGACGAAACCCTAAACGTAGCTAGAGAGAAAAAATTTAACTCTGCAAGTTAGATTCTTGCAATTTTATTTTGTGTTAATTTAGTACCATTTTGAATTATATGTTATTTTAAGTTGTTTCCTTCTGCTATTGGTTTATGCACTTTATGTTATAAGTGTGTGCGTTCAGTTGAGATGACATTTCGCTATTATTAGTTAGTGTTTCATGCATATATGTTGATGTTGATCTAAATTGGCATGCTTAATCTCAATTTCAGGTTATTAATTTCATATTTTAAATGAATTGTTTCTTTATACCGTGATTTTTTTTTGGTTTGTGCGAGGCACTTTGACAATTTTAAAAAGTTTCATATTATAAACGAATTATTTCTTTATACCATGATTTTTTTTTGTTTGTGAAGGACAGACTTGGCGTGTGTGCGTAGTTACCCATCATAATGCGGGTCTGTGCACTTTATGTTATAAGTGTGTGCGTTTAGTTGAGATGTCATTTCACTATTATTTGTTAGTGTTTCATGCACTTATGTGGATGTTGATATGAATTGGCATGCATAATCTCAATTTCATGTTATTAATTTCATATTTTAAATGAATTATTTCTTTATACTATGATTTTTTTTTTGGTTTGTGCGGGACAGACTTGACGCGCGTGCATAGTTACCCATCATAATTTAGGTATGTGCAATTTATGTTAAAAGTGTGTGCGTACAGTTGAGATGTCATTTTACTATTATTATTTAGTGTTTCATGCATATATGTTGATGTTGATCTGAATTGGCATGCTTAATCTCAATTTCAGGTTATTAACAATTTGGCGTTAGTGAGAAATATGGCTAGTTTGTGTGTTACCTGTACATATGAAGGTGTGTTCGTATCATTTCGGTGCTAGGTGTGGGCTAGTTTGTGTTTTGGAATTAAGTGGAAATGGGTTTGGATGTAAATTTCAAAATGTTTGTGTGTTTAGTTTGAATATGACTTTGACAATTTAAAAAAGTTTCATATATTAAACGAATTATTTCTTTATACTGTGAATATTTGTTTTTTTTGGTTTGTGTTGGACAGACTTAGCGTGTGTGTGTAGTTAGCCATTATAATTTGGGTTTGTGCACTTTATGTATCTCCTCACAATTTAAAATAATCGCCCAAAGGCATTCATTCTAACAAACTTTTGCACCCAACCGAATTCCCAAGAGCACATACATACATATCCCATAATATTCAAAATTACATTGACAAACAAAACACGCTAACTCCATGACCGCACACAAATATAAATTAAGTCTTTTACCCACGCCCAACGTCACACACGCACACATTACCAAGATTCCTACACACACTCGTCATCACAATCGCACACACTACGAATATCCTAGCAAATTAAAATAATCTCTCTAATCAAAACGTTTCAAACCCTTTACTGCACACACCTACCGATATCAACAAAAAGAAAAAAAAAGTACAATAATACACAAAACATGCAAAACCTTGTTTTTGCATTTATAGTAATTTGCACGCACTTCCCAAGTAAAATGCACACTGCTACCAAAAAAGAAAAAAAAACGCAGGGTTTAGCACACACCTAACGCCATTGACGCACACACCTATGAACCAAAGATCATTAACGGTTGTCTGCCATTAACGAAACTTTGACATCTGATATCCTTTCTTCTCCTTTTCTCACGATTTTTTTGTTAACATCACATAGAAAATTACAAAAATATATTCTGAGTTACCATGATTAGGATTCCTTAATATATGAAAATTATTACATTTTATTTATTTTCATTATCAAAGATC
>NXFB01000023.1:222789-247234 GCA_002525835.2 Ipomoea batatas | reverse complement strand
AGTTGAATATGCTCAGATTATTGGTAGTTTGATGTATCTTATGAGCTGTACTAGGTTGGATATTGCCTTTGCAGTTAGTAAACTCAGCAGATATACGAGTAACCTGGTCATATGCACTGGAAGGCAATAGTGAAGGCTATGAGATATATACCTCAAGTATATATACTCGTGACTTTAGACTGCACTATACGAGATATCCTATTGTACTTGAAGGGTATAGCGACGCTAACTAGATATCGAACATTAAGGATTCTAAATGCACGAGAGGTTACGTGTTTATACTCTCTGGTGCAGCCGTTGCGTAGAAATTTTCCAAGCAAACTGTGATAGCCAAATCCACGATGGAATCTGAGATGATTGCCTTAGACAAGTGTTGTAAAGAGGCTGAATGGCTACGCCATTTTCTGGAGGATATTCCTAGTTGGGAAAGACTTGTATCTCAAATCTGTGTGCATTGTGATAGTCAAGCCACAATTGGGAGAGTACAGAATCATATGTATAATGGTAAGTCTAGACATTTATGCCATAGACATAATACCATTAGACAACTTCTCACAACTGGTGCTGTCTCGGTTGACTATGTAAAGTCAAAAGATAATATAGCGTATCCGTTGACCAAAGGGTTAGGCAAATAAGTTGTAGAGAAGCTAACACGAGGAATGGGTCTAAAGCCCTTGGAACAAAAGTTCTATAGTGGATACCTAACCTAGTCGACACCTAGGTTCAATGTGACAACTAAATTATAGAACGAAGCGTGTCACTGTGGGGATCTCGGATTCCCTACCACTCCTCGTTAGAACAGTGACTCCCACACGAGGTTAGCATATTGATGCTTTAATGATTCAGAATGTCGGTTGACATGTGTTGAGTATGCAGGATACTCGAGTGAAGAATCGCCTATGTGAGAGAGAAGTGAGGGTCGTTTCAAAGGAGAATTGACCATGGCTCAATTCTTTAGAAACTCTTGCAGAATCAGGAATGGTGACCATGACCAAAATGGGCACAATCATGAGAATAAAGCATGGTTGGGAGGTTCCTGTGTGGGATATATCATCGTCTACACAAACGACAGTCGGTACAAAGACATCGCGTTATCTCGTATAGCCAGTAGAGTAAATATATCTTCACAAGGGAAGGTTCAAAGGGTTATACCTACCTACCCTATGCAGAGATCAACCGTTGAACATAGTTGTTTCCGATTTTATAAACAGCCCCGAAAATTAATTTTCATTCATGTGGGGGATTGTTGGAAAAAAATAGCATAAAATGACATTTTAATTGGCTATTTTGTGGTACAAATATATGTGGGCCCACTTCCGATTTGGTTCAGGTCAAACTAGATTCAGGTTCTTCGTAGTTAGACGAAAAGTTTGATATATTGTACGCTCAAAATGGATAATGGGTTAGTGAGAAATTGGTTCTCAAAGATGACCTATTTGAGTTGGAAAAATGAAGGGAAAAGCTTTAAAGTAGCTTTTGTCCCACATTGGTTTGGGAAGTGAGTTTGCACCACTATTTATACAAGATTCTTTCTAAGGCTTATTGAATTGTATAGCATAGAGGCTCTCTCTCATGCGTAGGGGGGATGCAAATCAAATCCCAAAATGAGCCTTGACTCGTGTGCACTTCTACTCCTTTCTTTGTCAAACTGTGTTCATCCCTTGCTCTAGTTCTTGGGAAACCTATGCTCATAGCCATTTTCGGAGGTAGCAAAAAGATTTTAAGGAAAGAGTGTTTCGTTCGACTCGTATTAACCACATACCATAAAATTCCTTTCGTTCTTTGTGCTTGTTATTTTCGTAGTAATATTTCGTAACATTTTAAAGTTTTTATTGTTAACAATGGTAGAGGGAAATTATGTTATGGTCCATATAACAAACCTCTCTCATTAATCAGTTTCATTCTATACACACTGTAGTTTCATTACAACACCAATACAATATCATTCTAATTCAACTATAATTTCATTTGACAATATACACGTAATATATGAGACCTACTATTTAATTGTATTTTATACACAATGTAGTTTCATGACATCACCACTAAAGTATCATTATTATTCAACTACAATTTCGTTTGACAATATACACTCAATATTTGAGACTTGCTGATAAGCCTCCGAGATACCCTGAAATCAAGCTCATAGTAGGGTGTTTTGTCACGTCTATAGCATCCTTACATGATAAATTATGCTCATAAATGCTTGAAAATCACTAACCAACACACAGAAGCTACTTTTAGCCTAAAGGAGGTGAAACAGGAGTCCCGAGAGCAAATAGGAGCAAAAGTTGAGCTCAAAGAACGAACCAGGCAAGATCGGAGCCCCGGAGGACCAAACTGGATGGCCACACGCGTGTGAGCATGCGTGGAAACTTTCCAGTAGCTTCCCACGCACACTCACACACGTGTGGATGGCGTGCAGACTGCACTGCGCGAATTTGGACTAGGGTTGCTATTTCGGAGACTATTTAAACCCCTTTGATAGATTTTCAGAGGAGGTTCCCAGAAATTTAGTTTTCCCTTTCTTAGTTTTTCCTTTGGAGAACTTTCTCCATTTTCTTAGTTTTTCATTTCTTAGATTAGATCAATCTCCATTGTAGAAGACTACAAAGCTTAGATTGAAGATTTGCTTCACTCTTGGTGATCTCTATTTCATTTATATTATATTTTGTTATCTTGTTCTTGGATTAAATTAGCTTTTGTCTTGAATATTCATACTATGAGTGGCTAGTTTAATCTAGAGATTTGGATTGTGTGATTGTATGATGCTAGTGTGTTGATCATATATCTATATGTTGGATTTGTATGCTTATATTGTTGGACCATCTATTCTTGTCTATTGATTGTTGTTTTGATGAGATCTTGTTTGGATTTGGCCAATTTAGATTAGATTGAGCTCTTGACTCTTTCATGTATTTGATTAGAGGTAGGATTTGAAGCTTGACACAATCATAGTTCCTATGGACTTCTTAAGAATAATAGGATAGTGTGTAGCTTAAGTGTTTGATAAAATTCCTCTTAGAGCTTTGGATGCTTGAAGGCATTCCTAAGTCAAAGAAGCCTTAGTACACAAAGGTGGAAAAGGACTAAGACAACACACTCTTGAATAGCCAACATCCTAGCATGATCTATCCACTACCTTAGTCACACCACAATGCAACATACATGAACACTATCCAATCCCTACCCTTTTACATATTTGCAAACCCCTTTACTTTACTCTACTCTCTCACAATCAAACCAAACCTTATGAACTCCTTTCACTCACAATCCACCATTCACCACACTCAAATCTCTTGCATGACCCAATCAAGTAAACTCCCGAACACATGACACACCTCCACGTCCCTCCTTCGAGACCGACACTCGGGGAGTCACTGACTTTCCGTTTTAACATACAAATATCTTTTAGCGAATCAAACCCTACACAATACTGCAATCCTTCAAAAAATGGCGCCGTTAGAGGGCATTAGGTTGTCATATGTTTTTGTTTACTTTGATTGCATGAATGCTATATTTGAGCATTGTTAATCCATACCACTTTCTTTTGTTTTTATTTCTATTTTATTTGTTTTTGCTACTTACCCAATTGACTACTTCTAGTCAATTGTGGAATTTCTATTTCATTGATAATCTTACTAGGTGAATGCACACGCGGGCAAAAGGAAATCAAGGTTTACTACCCTACATTCCAGAAATCAATAGAGCAACTAGAAGGAAAAATACCCAAAGATCACAAATGGCTTCATCAAGCGCAACAAGAAATCCACAAGGAAGAGGAACGAATGTACCAAATCCACCCCCAGTTCCAATTATTCCACAAACACCAATCAATCATGAAGAACCAATTCTTGAAGAACCACAAGCTAACAGAGAGAACATCCAAGAGAATATTCGTGAAGAAGAATACTATGGAAACCCTCAAGAACCACAAAGATCAATTGCAGATTACATGACTCCTGATTTTAACATGCACAACTCGATCTATGTACCACCGATGGAAAACGTCAACTTTCACATGCATCCAACTATTCTCACACTGGTTCGGAACAGTCAATACTCGGGATTACCATCTGAAGATCCCAACGCACACATCACAAGGTTCATACGAGCATGTGGGATGTACAGACAGGAAGGCGTTATTGAAGAGATAGTTCGACTCAAATTATTTCCATTCTCAGTTATAGGAGAGGCAGCACGATGGTTGGAAAGCCAAGACGACAATCATTTCAGATCATGACAATAGTTGCATCGTGAATTCATGAACGAGTTTTTCCCCATTACCAAAACTATGAGAATTCGAAGGCTAATACAAGAATTCAAGCAAGGAAGGCTTGAGAGTTTGGGAGAGGCTTGGCGACGATTCAAAGTTCTTAAAAGACAATGCCCACAAGATCTGATGCACCCATGGGATATGATTAGCTCATTCTACGGAGGGCTAACAGACGAAGGAAAAATGTTGCTTGACTCATCCTCCAGCGGTGCCTTTGCCTCCTTAGCTTTGACCGATGCTGAAGAATTGATCGAGAGGATATCTAAGAATACATCTTGTTGGTACGACCGACGAGGAGATCATGGAGGTATATATGAAGTTGATAATCGTGTGGCGAGTGAGGCAAAGATAGAGGCGATGAATCACGAAATCAAAAAGCTACAGGCTATGGTAGAAAAAATGTAAGGAAAACCCAAGCGTTGTATGGCTTTGGCACTTTACTGTAACATCTGTGGAGGACCTCATGATACAAATGTTTGCACTTCTCCGTCTGCATCTGAGCAAGTTGAGGCGGTAGATTACCAAAGGAACTCCAACTTCAATGCCTATGGACAGAATCAAAGATAAAACAATAATTGGAAACAAGGAGAGGGTTGGAACAATACCATCAATGATGGATATCAAGCGAGAGGACAATACAACTATGGAAACAAGCCTGCATATGGACAAAATGATAAGAACAGATTGATGTAAAATCAAAACCAAGGGAATGGAAATCAAATGACCCAATACAGGCCACAATACAACACTCAACTTGACTTTACTCAACAGAAAAGGGATGACATCCGTGAAGTAGATGAAAGGCTTACAAGGACGATAATGGAACTCAAAAATGATCGAGCAAATCTAAAACAAGAGATTACTCAAGAAATTCGACAAGAAATTTCTAGCCTTAGACAAGAGTCCAAAGCTACACTAAAAACAATTGAGAATCAAATCTCTCAAATGTTTAAGATGATGTCGGATAGACACTACGAACAACTCCCGAGTAACACTGAGAACAATCTAAAAGAGAGAGTCAATGTTGTTGATGCCAAGGAAGAAATGCATGAAAAATGTGATCCGATGGATATCATTTGTGGAAAATGCCAATGTAAGGTAGAAGTCAAGAGAAACGAGACTACGTCTTGTAGTCCCAATCTCGGATTAAAGAATGCGATCGGTTCGTGCACAATCTCAATGAAGGAAAGCAAGGAGAAAACCACTTCGGAAGTATGCCCAAAAGAAAAGGAACTATCACAAGAAAAAATCAAATACACAAAAGAGAAAGAAGCGGCTCGAGAAGGTACAATTAATGCTTTTATCCGAAAATTTTTCAATAACAAGGAATGCCGCAAATTATTTGAAGATGACGATTGTGATAATTTTACTTGTTTGAGCCAAGAATCTTCGGCTTGTTTGACTGAGGGTTACCCAGAAAGAAGGCAACCCTGGAGCTTTGTTGATTCCTTTTATATACAGAGTATGGAACCTCAAAATGTTCTTGCCGATCTTGGTGCTTCTATCAATGTCATGTCTTCAAATCTTTTTTGAAAAATTGGACTTACCAAGCTTGAAACCAACGAGGCTGACTCTACGTTTAGCTGACAGAACCACTCGGTATCCGGAAGGCTTGGCGGAAGACGTTTTAGTAAGAGTAGGAAAATTTCTTATGCCTATCGACTTTGTTGTTTGCAAGATGGGTGATAATGAGCCCCATGGATCCTTAATTCTTGGAAGACCATTTCTGGCTACGTGTTATGCACACATAGATGTAAGTTCAGGTGAAATAACCCAGAGATTCGATGGACAAGCCACAAATGATGAGAAGGAAAGAATGAAAGAAGAAAATGAAGATGTAAGGGCGATGGTCAAAACGAAAATGAAACCAAAACCGAAGTGGAAGAATGACAAGCTTACATGGAAGAATACGTGGGTACCAAAATGCTTCCTACCCACTACCAAGGAATATGGTTGATTCTTGAAGGAGGTATAATGCGTCTAGCCAATGACGTAAACTGTGGCTCTGCTTGGGAGGCAACCCAAGGTTTTAATAATATGCTTTTACATTGTTTTTATGCTTTCGTTTTTATGTTTTTGTTCTAATAATCTGCTACCAACCTATGGTACCATGTTTTTAAGGACTAACTTGTAGGATTCGAGACCAAAAATTGCTTTGGAAAGGCTTAATTCGGGCATAGGTGTGAAGGGAGAGACCAAAACCGGAAGAAAACAGCTCACCGAGCTGACACACAAGATCATACGTGTGTAGTTGTGCGTGGGGACGAAGCAGTAAGCCCCCACGCACGCTCACACGTGTGTAGCCGTGCGTCGGAGCAAGGCAGTAAGCTCCCACGCACTCACACACACGTGTGACCCGCGTGAAAGCCCCACCACGATTAAAACCCCCCCCTTCGGCCTTCCAAGCCATTTTTGCTCCAAAACTCCAATTTCTTTTCTCTTCTCCACGCAAGGAAGAATCCACACTCAAGGTTTGAGCACATATCTTATTTTTACCATTCAAGAAGGGTTAATACATCAACATCAAGGTAATTTCTCATCTTTTAACCATTTATCCTTGAATATTCATGAGTTTGGAAGAGCTTGAATGTGAAAAATTGTTCTACATTACCTTGCATCATTTTGAATGATTTGAATGTTTAAATTGGTTTATAATGCTTCATAGAACTATCCTTTGATGTTTTCTTTCATTATTGATGATTGCATTGATGGATTGATATTTGTTTTTGAGCTTCAAGTTTGAACACCATTGATGAACAAATGGGTTTGTTAAATTTCTTGTTTAAATTATGAAATTGATGCTTGAATTGATGAGTAAACTTGTTGTAGAACTATTATATGTCATCAATTTGACTTTCCACATGCTACATTACCCAAATTGAATTTTCAATTTCAAACCCTAATTTTAGAATTTGGGGAAGAAGATGAAGTTGACTTTTTGAAATTCTTGACTTTTATAGTTGACTTCTTATTTGACTATCAAATTGAATTATCTTATGATGAAGTTATGAATGTGCGTGATAATGGAATGATATTGTTGATATTCTTATGCTAGAATTGTTCAGAATATAAGGGAAACTATGGTGAAATTTTTGAAAATTCCTAGCCCTATATGTTTGAAATCCAGTATCTTGACAAGGAATTTTACACAAATGCAATGGTGATTTATTTGGATGATACTTATTCAAAACCAATTACCATGAATGCTAATTTCTATATTTTGTAGGATGGGATGCGCAAAAGAGATTGCTAAGAAAACTAAGTACGATCACGGTGAATCCAGCAGGTCGCGTGCAAGACCTCAAGCTGCAGTTCAGCAAGCTCCACAAGAGCGTGGTTCAAGGTCTCTAAGACGCTTGACACCCCTTCAACTAACCTCGGTAGACAATTATAAAGGAAAGTAGCTTTCAGTCGGCCGCTACTTTGAGGACAATGTTTTAGCAGAATTCGGTTGTTTGAATGAGGTGAATAGACTTTTAAGGCACCGACAGCTCCGCAGTTTATTCGAGTGGAGAGGACCTACGTTTGCGCCCGTCAGATATGAATTTTTGGCAACTTTGGAGATTCGCAAGGAAGTTAACAATGCACGGGAGTCCATCTCATTCACCCTATTTGGCAACCACTACAGCATGCCAGTTAACACTCTAGGTGTTATGATTGGATTTCACACCAATGAAAGCGTCTCTATGTCGTATTTCAGACACTTCAAGGAACACTTTGATTCAGAAGCTGTTGCTATTCAATATTGGAGAAGCATCACCAACAATGCCCCGTATAATTCATCAAACCTCAAGGCAAATCTCATCACAAAGAATGCTTTATTGAAGGCTATCAGATTAGCCTTTGCAGTGAATCTCTCCGGCAGAACCACCAATCGCAACAAGGTCTATAAACAAGATTTGTTTTATATGTGGTGCATGGAGAATGAAGTGAGCATTAACATGGGCGTGCAAGCAAGAAGATGGCTCCAAACCCAGCTGAAGCCGAAGGTTCAGACTGTGTTCATTGGACCTTTTGTTACAAGATTGTGCCACGGGTTGGGCCTTACAAACCTTCTGATGGGAGAGAAGGATGAATGTTTCATGATTGCTTTCACTATTGCTAAGTTCTTTGCCATGAATTTGAGGTTAGGCGGTGATGATGCACCGAATTTAGAAGCTTCTGATGACGATGATGAGGATGATGAAGAGAATGAAGATGACGAAGCTGCACAGGAGCATGGCCCTACTCCCATGGATTGGGATACGACTCAGACCTTCCACAGGCAGCTCCACAATGAGCAGATGACATATTGGCATGAGCAGCGCACATGGCAGGAAGGCCAGTTTACATCCATCTCTGCTAGGCAAGATGTCCACACTGAAGAGATTAGTCGCATGAGAAGGGCGGTAGAGGAGAATGATAGAAGAATTGCAAAGCTTGAGGCTAGATTTGATAGCCAGTTCCACCCTCCCTCCTTCGGTGATCAGTGATGCCTGCCTCACCCGTTCTCAAATCCTGACATTGACATTTGGTTGTAAAAGTCCGTGAACACTGGTTACTTTGGTTGATGGTCCCATTTGAACACTAGGATCCCTATGCGCGGGGTTCCGACCTTTATTTTTTTTATTACTTCGCTTTACTTTATTTTTATTGCTTTATGTTATTTACATTCTAACTGCTTTACTGCATTTTAAATATCTGCGTTTTTACTTTGAATAATTTTGCTTATTTACATGCTTTATTATCTATGTTTATGTTTATTACTTTTATATTTCTATCAGCTTACAATAATTGAATAGTACTCCGAAAACCCTTTTGTATGTTATGTCTCCATTTCTTATAGAGCATCTATAACGGGAGCAGGCCTATGCTGGAAGCTAAAGTGTGGAAAGAGTGATGCATACTTGGTTTAGCCTCTTATCCCTTTTCTAATTTTAAACCCCATTTTGATCTCTAAAGTGTGGAAATATTTGTTATATAGCTTTGTGTATGTGTTATATGTTAGAGCTTACCATGTTTATAGGATCGTTTGATGCATACCCTATATCCCAGATGTTGTGAACACTTTGTAACTAGATTTTGATGATACCAAGTTTAGGAGTTTAGACCTGATGTTGTGAATTTAGTGGGAGTGAATGTGAAGTGGTAAAACGAAGAGTCAAGACTCCCCGAGTGTCGTGTCTCTCAAGGATGGCGAATGGGAATCGAATTAGTGTGTTGGCATCTAAGAGGTTGAAGGAAAAGAGTTACAAGATTTGCTAAGGGTTGGATTCATTGGTAAAAGAGGGGAAGGTTGATAAGGGTTGTGATAAAAATAAAGGAAAGACGGAGATCGGGGCCTTAGGCTTCTCTATGTGGTCTTTCTCTGTATGGTTTCGTGAGCTAGAGATGTGGAATAGACTAGGGAGTTCATGGCACATCACCAAGTGGGGTCACACTTTGGACTCCCACATCCTCATTCGGTTGGGGCATTTCATCGAACACTTTGTCTACCACTCCTCTTGGATCTTGTCCTTTCGGACTAAGAGCGGAGATGTGGGTTAGTGAGACTCGTGAGTGGCCGCTATCGCGCACACACTCACTTCCTTTGAGTTTGCTACCTAAGGTGCACACTTAGGCACAAAGCAGTATGAACATCATCCACACAAGATCATCATCCAACAATCAAAAAGCTCACATTTAATCTAGAAATTTATATCAAGCACCCACATAGATTAACCTTGGGGCCACCAATCCCCTTTCTACTCTACTCTAACATAATAAACATAAATATCAATAAAGAAACAAAGCAAGAATGTAAAAGATCAAACTTTATATTAAAAGAAGAATGTTACCTAAAGGAAGCTTTAAATCTACAAGATCTTCTTCATCCTAATCTACTCTAATCTAAGGATGACTATATGTTTTCCCTCCTCAAAGGGGAAGAAATTAAGAAAAGAAAACTAGATCTAAAGATTGTGGTGTGCCTCTTCCCCTCCAAAGGTCTGAAATAATGAGCCTTATATAGGGGGAACAAAATAGGGGCAAGATAGACAATTTCCGCGCAGCAGAATTTTAGGGTGACACAGGGCTCTCGACACGTCGAGCCCTGAAGACTTTTTTCCGCGATCTTTCCACACGCGTGGTGGAGGTCGTGGGGAGTTACTGGAATGTTTCCACGCCCCTCCACACGCGTGTGAGGCTGCGTGGGAGGCTCTTGCTTCATGACTTCTTCATTTTCTGCTCAGTTTCAGCCTTAAGTCCTCCTTTTGGCTGTAGAATACCTTAAAAACATCTTCCATACTCTCGTTAGTAGTTATTGGTCACATCTGAGTCTAAATGCATGAAATTCTTATAAAATGGGTAATAAACTCTACAATTCTAGCCCGTAAATGACCCCTAAAATAGGCTATTCTTGGTGCTTATCAAGATCCCTCAATTCTTTTATGTCTTAATTTTAGGTCGAGTCCTTACCTTGTTTGAATCGTTATTCGAATCGCTAACCAGAGTAAAGATAACAAGCACTCGTAGACATTACTTTGTGACAACTTCATTCAACCCGAGTTGTCATCTTTCAACGATTCGTGATCAAGAACGAAGGAAAGAATAACGAGGACTCGAAGACCTAAGGATTCGAAGACGAAGGTCAAGAGGTTGCAAAAGACCGAATCATGGAAGGGTCTACCTCTTCATATTATCAAGGCCGAATGATAAAGAAAGATCATTCATGGAGTTCTGGGACGATTGGTAAAGTCAACCAACCGTATTCAAGTAGACAAAAGGGAACGATTCCTTAGCCTAGCTAGCAACTCGATGGGATAAGCTGGAGACATTCTCTAAGTGCTTACAGTTCGAATCCTTAAACATGAGAGTGTGTGTGCCGGATAAAACGAGTTATACGTACGCATCCCAAGTCAACTGTCATTAAATGTCATGTCGTTTGTGCAAAACAAAAAGACAAATATTCAGCACTATTTATGGACCCAACGGCTGGAATGTCTGTAACACCCCGTAATTTCGTTCAAGCCATTCGTTCAATAATTAATTCCTTGGGCAATTTAATTGATTTAATTGGGCTAATTCCTTCAATTTAATATATATACACTCAAATATATATATATTCTTGAGCCTAATTTAATTATTCTAATCAAGAGCCCAATTAATTGAATTCATTCTTGTAAGGGATTTTTATTCAATTTGGACCCTTACAATCTTTGCAATTAAATATTCCTACAAGCCCAATTTATTGATCTTATATTATATAATGTATATATAATGTTCCTAAGACATTTTTATGGGCTTCCTTGTTCTAATTCTTATATTAATTATAAGGGATGAATTCATTAGCCCAATTTGCTAGTCTTGAATATATATAATTAATTCTTGTAGCCATTATATTATATACTTAAGCCCATCTCATTAAAGTCTTACACCCTAAATATTGTATGTATTCTTAGTATATATTTTAGAAGATCAAAACCCCTAAAAGTTTTCACTCCTCTTCCTCCCTACACACTTCATCTTCACGCCATTTTCCTCTCCATTACCATCCAAATTTGATCTTCATTTTCCTACAAGTTTCCAAGTCAAGATTGCTCTTTTATGCTTGTCTAGGATTGGGTAAGTGCATCTAGCCTAGAATCTACCTTGCATTTTGTGTTTTTGTTAGTCTTTTGCATATTCTTATAAAGTTCTTTTTGGGGTTCTTTGGGTAAAAGATGATCAAGAAGGAGGTGGGGCTTAGAGGACTAACTTGAGGCTTGATTGGATTGGGAAAAACTCCTAAAGGTAACCACTATGTCCATCAAAACTATTTTATTCACTCCTAATCTATATGATGTTCTTGGTGTTGGAAATCCTGAAAATTCTTTGTGATTAGCCTATTTTGTTGAATCTATTTGTTGGATTTCATCTTGATCTTTTGATTAGTGTTGTATGATCATTGATGGTTTGGATTTCCATGTCTTTGGCCTCTAAATTGGATGAAATGTTGATGTATTGGGTTTGATTTTACTCTCTGGAAACAAATTATTTCGTGTCTGTTGTTGAGTTCTGGAATCTGGGAGTTGTAGTTGACCTTGCGGAGGTCCTCGGCGGCACAATGTAACCCGCCGGGGAGTTCCGCAAGGCCAAGGCGGAGGTTGTGGCCGGAGAGTGGTGTTCCGCTGGGTTGGTCCGCCTCCTTCCTGCGGAGGAGTGCGGCGGAGGACGGTGTTCCGTCGTTGTGTTCCGCAAGCTCTCTGGGAATCTGCTCCCAGAGACTGTTTTGTGATGTTGTTGTCTGATTGTTTCTCCTTTGTTTCTGATTATTGTTGGATTGTTTTGATGGGTATCTTACCATGTCTTTGGAGTATTTATCCATGCCTTTTGTTGGGTATTTACTACCTTGTCTTGGAGATTTATTCATGTCTTTAGTTTCCCTTTTTGTACTCTTGGTCTATTGATTCTTGATATTCAATTACCTGGGAGTTTGTTTGTGTTCATAGATGAGATGAACACTTTGGTTGGTTGTTTTGGGTTGAGGTTGGAGTATGAGTATGTGATGTTGGTTCGTTGGTATCGTTGGAGTTTGTTGGGTGAACTATCTGTGCTACGATTGTTTGTATTCAGGTTCATTACCCCTGTGATTGGGTTCATTACCCCCGTGATTGGGTCGATGACCCCTGTGATTGGACTTAGGTCCCTGTGATTGGACTACGGTCCCTGTGATTGGGTTTTTACCCCTGTGTACTTGGCTTCTGGTTTGGGGTTGGGTTCGGTGTGACGATTGGTGTGAGGTTTGGTGGTTGGTATTGGGAGTTTCTTTCGGTTCTTTGGTTGTGAGTCTTTGTTTATTCGGTTGATATCTCGTTGTTCTCGATTATGATTGGTTGTTCCTTATACTTGTGTTCAGTTGGTATCTTGATTATGACTCGTTGTTGTCTTATGCTTTCATCGTTGAACTTTGGCTTTATTCGAATGAGTTTTGGTTATGATTTGTTCAGCTTATTGTTGTTGAGTATCCGTTTTGAACTATCGAACAATCTATTGGTGTTTATATTCTATATGGGTGCGTAAACCTATTTATAAGCTTATGTATATCTATATCTCCTTGCGGGTGTGAATGGTGGTTGCTTAGCATTCTTTTGCTAATGGTTCTTTGCGTGTTTTCCAGGTATGGAGTAGTCTATGCGAGAGCGCGCTAGAGCTTATCTATCTGAGGATGCGTAGACTTAGTTTACCTCGTTTAGACTTTGGTTTTGGGCCTGTGTGCCTTGAGATATTATTATACTCTTGATTAGTGGTTGGGTACTTTTGGATAATTATGGATTATGTTTGAGGATTTATTCTGGTTTAATTATATGACAGCTTAGTTTATCCTTATGTTAGCCTGTGCATCTAGGCTGTGTTTATACCTAGATGTGGTATGACGCCCTTAAGTTTTAATTCGCTTCCGCTATGTTTGGTTTGTTGGTTGAGATAGGCAGCTGTTGTGCTAAGCTTTAGCTATCTCAGCCTGTGTGAGGTTGGGGTGTCACAATGTCAGTAACTCATGTACACTCGAATTACCCAGCGGTCTCTACGCACTAGTCAAGAGGCTCTTTGAAATTTTGTTTTTCCTCCAACGGAACAATTTTTCTAGCCTATAAATACCCCCCCCCTTCACATTCAAAAGGAGGTGCTGGTCATTCTTAAGAACATCTAAGTTCGTTGTGAGAAAAAGCTTTAAGTTTATCAAGCAATCTATGACCAGTGATTGAGAAGAGAGGTAAGCTTCAACGATATTATCCAGATTCTAAGAAATCTTGAGCTGCTTCTACTTGTAAAGATCCAAATTCAAAGAAGCCAAGATTTCAGTTGGAGAAAATAAGAAACTAATTCTTCAACCTACATCCTCTACTTGGATAAGTAGAAAGAGGTGGAGTAAGCTCTTAGAGTTGAAAAACATGGTATTTCAAGTTTGTTGTCCGATGATAGACAATTTAATTATCCCCACGAGTACACGAATCAGTTATAATATAGCATGCAAAAGCAAGAGTTGAACCTACAGGGAATTGATACTATGCAATTTACAGACTTAAAATTAATTGACTTGAATGTACAGAAGACATGGGTGATCATGGGAATACCACTAAGACTCCACACAGATTTCACAAAAATCACATTCAAAGAACAACTGGGAGGTGGTTTCATCATTGGTATGGCACAATTGACATTCGACCTGGCACTCCACCCGTCTCTTTATCAGATTATCGGCTATAGGAAGGCACCCTATGCAGGCTTGCCACATAAATGACTTTATCTTGCGGGGGATGTTGAGGTTCCACATGGCTGTCTACAGAGACCTTTAGGCTTGCTCAAACTGGGGGGTGGGGAGATTTTTCTGTAACACCCCTTAAAAGTGAAAGAACCTAAACATTGATAATTCCAAATTAACTTGTCAGTTCTTTTCTCCAAAGGTAGAGGTATGTTCAGGATCAGGTTGATGTCACGTTCCGTAAAGATGTCTCTGACCGCTTCTTCGCCCCAACCCGAAAAATCTTATTTTATGAGGGCTGACACCGGTGCTTCGTGTAGGAGAGGGAAATGTGGTGTTATAACCTTTGTATTGACAGCATCCGGGAGCCAGTCGTCACCCCAAATCCTAATAGAAGAGTTGTCCCTAACCCTCCACCTGTTGTGTCGTCTAATTATCTCCTTGGTCTCGACCATGCTACTCCAAATAAAATATGGGTTTCCTCATTTTCTTGCTGTTAGAATGGAGCAGTCTAGAAAATATTTGGCCTTGAAGACTCTTGCCACTAGGGAGGTAGGATTCTGCAAAATCCTCCAGGTTTGTTTGGATATCATGGCTAAATTAAAATCCCACAGATTTCTAAAATTCAGACCACCCAGCTCTTAGGTTTCATGAGCTGATTCCACTCCTTCCAGTTGATACCTCTCCTGTTTCTACAATCTCCCCTCCACCAGAACGAATTCATAGCTCTTTCACCAAAGTCTTCGTCAACAAAAACATACTCATTGCGTGTAGGGGTATAGCCTGAATAACATTTTTGAGTAATATCTCCCTACCGACCATTGAAAGAAACATGTTCATCCAGCTATTCATTCTGTTCATGATACGCTCCTTGATAAAAGCGAGAATTTTCTTTTTATCCCTGCCAATGATAGCCGGTAAACCTAAGTAATTCCCATAAGTGCCTTTCTTGTGAACTTGGAGGATGTTCTTGACTTGTTCTCTCATTTCCCTGCCCATATTAGAACTGAATACAAACTTTTTGTAGTTGATAATCTGCTCCGGTGCCTTGCCATAAGACTTCAAGGTATCCTTCAAGATTGCACTCTCTGCGTAGTTGGCTTTGATGAATATGAGGCTGTCGTCGACGATGAAAAGGTGAGATAACTGTGGTGTTCTCCTTGCAATAGCAATACCATGAAGAAGTCCCCTTGTTTCCAGATTCCTTAGCATAACACACAATCCTTGCGCGATCAAAATGAAAAGGTAGGGAGACAGATGGTCTCCCTACCTTAGACCTCTCTTTGGAATAACTGGACCAATCTCTTCATTCTCTTGTAATACAGAATAATAAATAGTAGAAATACATTGGAAAATAAGGTTAGTCCAGCGATCACCAAATCCCATTCTGCACAGTATAACCTTGATAAGGTTCCACTCCACTCTATCATAGGCTTAATATCCAGCTTGATGGTTGCAAAACCGTCTTTGCCCTGGGGTTTTGTTTTCAAGAAGTGTTGAGCCTCAAACGCCAGCATGATGTTGTCTGTAATAAGCCTTCGGGGACAAATGCACATTGATTCTCGGCCACCAGATTGTTGAAAAGGGTTTTGAGCCTGTTTGCAATGACCTTAGAGATTATTTTGTAGCGAATGTTGCACAAAGCTATCGGTCTGAGGTCTCCCATGCTAGTAGGGTCTTTCTTTTTTGGAATGAGAATCAAATGGGTGAAGTTGATGCCCTCTGGGAGTTAACCTGAAGAAAGCACAAAATTACAAAGATGGGCAAGATCACATCCCAAGATATCCCAATATGCCTGATAAAACCCCGGATTTAACCTGTCCAAACCTGGAGATTTTGTAACACCCCCATTTTTATTTACCGAGCTTACTATAAATAGCATTACGAAAGATAGAAAATTCCATACTTTAAAGCATTTATAAATGAAATTCCTTAAACCCAACATAAGGATAGTTCTAGGTTTAATCTTTAGATAAAAATAACAAATGACTTCCAACAGAGGCCAAATGATCTTTGTACATATATTATAATAAAACAGTAAAATTCTTGGTTTGATTTAGCTTAAAAAGTTCCATTATTTTCCATTTTGGATTTCGATGTTAAAACCCTTTTATTTATTTACATTATCAAGCTTGTGCTATGTTTTGTCTTGCCAACAAGCAGATAATATTGTACCAGTCTTATTACAAGTATCTTGATATAATAGAGTGCAACCCTAGCTATAATCAGAGTAACCTTTGATTTACAAGAAAGTTTGTAACCGCTACTTGGAGGTACGCTCTCGGTGAACCCCATACTATGATTTTATTTAGCAAAAGATCACAAGGAGATAAAACAATCTATGTTGTTCATAGCTAACGGGTTCAAACCAAGAAGGTTAATAGATAGCTCCCATAAGAAGTCAAGCTTGTGGTGATCAACTTGGTTGAGTTGTCCCGTAATCAACATCATTATTACCATTTCAAATAGAAGGTCACTGGTTTGAGTCTCATCTCAATCAAAGATGTTGGTATAATCATGTTGAATAGATACTATAAGTATGTTAGATTGTAGTTAAAAAAGTCATCGTAAACATATAACATCCGGGTGCTTTCTCCGAGCAAGGTGGAATGAAATTCAAATTGGATCTAGAATTAGGAATGTTATGGGAGTTGGACGGAAAGGGAAAAATGACCTCGTGAAGTGTGTGTTGTAGAGAGATAGCAGGCCTCGTGTTATATATATATTTTAATTATTATTTTTTGAAGTTGTCAAATATATATGTATTTATATACTAGTTATCACACGCACGTTACGCGACTAAACTAATGCCAATGCATATTTTTAAATTAGTGTTCTTTAATTGGTTAAAGTAGTCATATAATAATGAGAGAAAAAATGCTAAATTAATAAAAATCAAAGAAATAGTCTCGATGCTTATATATTTTAATAAAACATAACGAAATTGTAAGTAGTTAAATTGCAACTAAAGTAAGTAGAAACAAATAAACCACTTACATGGGAGCAAATGACTTGTCATCATTGTCACTTGTTTGGACACCGGTCCGACCATTTAAAATCCATGTGTAATTGTATTTGTGATCAAGTACTTTATAGTTCGTCCGAACAAGTTTGATAATGACACTTGACTGACTTGAGATGATGTACCATTTGTTGGTTTGTAAAGTGATATCATACATTCCAATAACACTATTGATTGAACCCGAGTTCCTTGCATTTAGATATAGCATTTACAATGATTTTGGCGGTGAATGAGAGCATCTTCATAATAATAATAATAATACTAATAATGATAAAAATAAAAATAATAATAATAATAATAATAATAATAATGGGAGAAATTTTTTACTATTTACTTATTGTTTCATCCTCAAGTACAATGAGCATATACTTTTTCTCAGGCGTTTCAATAGCGTTTTTTGGTTCGTTTTTCTTAATGACATGAACTGTACAACTCCAGCCCATAGTTTGTGTGTCAATATCAATTAACTTTACTGCATTTGTCATGACTAATATCCTTGTGGCATGAGAAATATGTTCATAAAGGTTGTTATGAAATAATATAATGGGAACCACAACATAAATTAAAAAACCATAGATTAGGGAGTTAGGAGTAACTAAAATGTGTAAATTATAGAGGAATATAATGAGAACCACAACATTACATACAAGGATACAAGTATAGATGAACAGATTATACAATAAATATATTTACATAACGATATTGAAGTTACACTAATTAATGAGTATATCATCATTGATTTTTTTTTAAACTGTAATCATTATGAGCACAAATACAAATAATATAATTAGCATGATAATATTTTGACAATCATACCTATAGAATGTCAAGTAGATGGTGTGTTGCAGAATATGTTAGGTTTAATTTTGGGTGAATACCAATGAGAAGGGGATGAGTTTATATACGGTTGTTTTGGGTAGAATAATGGTTTAGTTAGGAATCTATACAAAATTGTATTATAGAATCCTATTAAGACTTCAATATTATAATTTTAAGTTAGGAATCTATACAGAATTGTGTTATAGAATATTGCCAATTTGTTTGAAAACTGCAGTAAAGAAACAAATTGCCTAAAGAATTTAATGTTAAACTTCCGTTATATTTAACGGAAAGAATTTGGTAAAATTATAAAGGATTATGATATTTTAGGAATTTAATTGGAGGTTGCACAATAAGAAGAACACAAAGTACAATATGCTATAGCAGACTATTACACCAACATTTTTTTAGTTCCAGTTAGAGGTCTAACATTATTGGCTCTTATTATAAGTGTAGATATTTACCGTATAGTTGCAGTATATATTGTATTGTATGTAATTGTACAACATACAATAACAAATGAATATTTATCATTTGCAACGCCATTCTAGAGTAAATATTTGCAAATGTTAGGTATAATTGCACCGGAGCCAATGATTTTTCGAACCGAGGAAGATGATAAATAATATTGATAGGGAATATTACCTGAATATACTTCCTTCTATGCGTCGTATATGTGCTCGGTAGCCGGCTAGGTCACCGAGACGAATAATTCCCGACTTGTACCTACCACCTACCTTGGCATTCCCGACCTAAGGGCACTAACCGAGCCAAAAAGGGAATGCAGTAATGCTTCACTTCTTAGGGACCGGTCACGACCTCGACCATGTTGTCGTAGTCCCTAGTAGATAGCCTACTGGGTGGAAATACTTACCAAAGTTGGAAAGTAGAGGAGAAAGACCTTTGTGAGTGGGAGGGAAATTTTGTAAACGTTTGCGCTCAGGAAGCTCTCGAGGGTGCTGGTGAAATAAGCGTGGGTTGGAACCCTTTTTGCCTCCTATTTATAGATGACAAGCGGTAGGGGAATTTCAAATTTCAGAATGAATCATGAGACGGGCGGCGATCCTTCGACACATGTCAAACGACAAACATCAACGTTGGTTCACGAGACAGGCGTCGCGCTCGATCCTAACCCGTGAGGAGTGGGTTAAGGGCCCTCCGGTCGGATTTCTCAGTTCGAACCCTTCCTCGTTGGACCAACGTCAGGGCACGGACTGGAGGGGCTACTTAATAGGAATATTAATTACCCGAACATACTTCCCTCTATGCATCTTACGTGTGCTTGGCAACCGACTAGGTCACCGTGAGTAATCATTCTCAAACTATACCGACCACTTACCTTGACATTCCCTAACCTAATGGCACTAACTGAGCCAACTAGGGAATGCAGTAACGCTTCACTACTTAGGGACCGGTCCTGACCAGTTGAGGTTGGGATGACATTCCCAAGTAGACCCACTCATATACACGTACCTGGACATTTCAGTAGGCAGTCAGGAATCCTGGAACACGTGGCCGTCCAAGCGCTGTTTCCAAGCTCACCCCTTGCATTCGTAACACTTGTTAGTCATGCCCAATGTTGCAAAAATCTCGCCTAGGCACCGATTAATCGCCGCCTAGGCGCTAGGCGCTGCCCAACCGCCTAGCATATCACCATAATCGGTGGTCTAGGCAGTCGACTAGGCTGCTTAAGCACTGACCGCCTAAGCCTCCTAGGCGCTGACTAGGCCGACTAGGTCGCCTAGTCGGCCGATTAGCTATTGTTTTCATCTTTTAAAAAAGCGTTATTTCACTCAAAAAGATATCGTTTTAAGCGAAATAACCCTAAATTGGTCAAACTCTAGATGTTTTTAAGTTAATATTTAATATTTTAGTATTAACTATTAAAGTATTAAATAGTTTATAAATATCAAGTCTTAAAAATTAAAATATATATATACAAATTTTTAAAAAATAAAACATATACAGGCGCCTAAACGCCGATTAATCCCGGCCTAAGCGCCTTAGGCGCTAGGCGTTCCCCGAGCGCTCGAGGAACGTCTAGCGATTTTTTCAATCATGGTCATGTGGAACGCCCGACATGTGTCCCCCCTCCTTCCTCATAAATACCGCATTAAATTCTAGAAGGTGAGACTTCACCTGACTCTTATTCTGTCCCCTGAGCTCACAAACTTAAACTAACAAGCAGGCTAGAAAAGGATCCCATTGCAATCCGACTTGGATACTTATACGTATTTGTGGGGAATTGTCATATTTACCATATCAAATATATTAGGGACATCTTATATCGTCTACAAGCTATTAATTATCTATGACGTAAGTAATTTTGTATTGTACCATTTATTTTAAATATAATTAATTTTATTATGTCTAACTAGGACTGGACAGATCGGTTCGATAATATACCATAATACCGAATGGTATTACTTGTGTGTAAATCGAACGATTCAATTTGGTTCGGTTTTTTTAACCGAATCGAACCAAAAAACCGTTAAGACAATCTGACTTTATGTTTTTTTTTCTCCTCCTTTTCTCACCTTTCTCTCTCATAGTATTAAGAAAAAACCTCCTTTATTGAGGATGCTCTTATGAGAATGCTCTGGTGATTTCGACGTTCAGTTGTGCCAACGCTGGCACGATTTAGTTGCCCAATGCGATGTGTATAGCAGTGTTAATGATGGCATCCTAGCTAAGTCTTTCAAGACTAACGGTGCCACCATTCATAAACTCAAGCCAGGTTTACCTCCAAAGCCATGAAGGGTAGACCAGTGGGAGAGGGGATAAGACAAGAAGTTATGTTGATTTTGAAAATTTTATACTAATTGTGTCTTATTTTATATATTTGGTTCAATTATTTTAATTGAATGATATGTTCCATCCATTGCGTTTGATTGGGAGAAGTGAATTAAGGAATAAACAATTGTAATTCTATGAGAAAATGATAAGATGAAAATAAAATAAGAATTCAAATTACATTATTTGATAGAGACGAATAAAATTATTTAAAATAAGTGATATAAAGACATAAATACTATTGTGTAACAACAACAACAACAACAACAACAATAATAATAATAATAATAATAATAATAATAATAATAATAATAATAATAATAATAATAATAATAATAATAATAATAATAATAATAATAATGGACAAAAAGTTATTTTGTTCTTTTTTTCCTTTCAATTCTACGCTGAATTAAAATTCATGGGGGAAGTATGAATCCAATTCCACAAAAGGAGGGAATTGCAATTCTACAAAATAACAATTCCCGTCAACTAAACAAGGGTAAATCACATATTTGGTCCCTCAATTATTCGCGAACTGTCAATGTTGTCCCTTAATCCCGTAATCATCGATTTGACCCCAGAAATAAAATGTGATGCGTCAACTTAACCCTTCCAACCGTATTCCGTCTAATAGCCTGTGAGGAGCTCGATTTAGCAAGGGCAAAGTGGACATTTCACATTTAAAATCCCAATTCTTGGTTGTGGTTGGGGAAGAAGTTGTGGCGCCGGCCTTGGTTGGGATTCAGCTTGCAGACCTCGCAGAACTCAAAACCTTCATTGCTCTTCTTTTTATTCTTCATTCTTTTTATTCTTCATCATCCGTTTCAGTTGACAGTTATGGGAGATTTGCAGAGGTTAGGGATTGAAGTTCCAAATCTTCCCCACCTTTCTAAGCGGTTAGATCTCAATGCCAGTTTTTTCGCATCTGGACTTGACATCGAATGTCGATCCCGACGATTATTGTTCGGCGAGAGGCGATCGGCACTCGAGTATTCAGAGGCATTATTCCAAGTGCAGCAGACTCGCGGGCCCCTTTTGGGAGACGTCTTCTCCAGTCGCTTCTGATTGGGCTATTGTGTTTCTTGCTGGGATTTTTTGCTAATGTTGTGTTCCTTGCTGTTTTGTGGAATTGGGATTTTCTGGGAGCTAATGTTCTTATTAGCTCTCTCTTCCTCGCCTTTCTTTGGGATGTTGTGTTCCTTGTTGTTTTTCCTTTTTTGTTTTCTTCTTATCCGTCTTTGGTTTCTTGTTTTTTCCTTTTTCGTTTTCTTCTTATCCGTGTTGTTTGGTCAGTCGCCGGATGACTAGTTCCGGTACTCGATCGGGATCGTTTCATTCCGGGAATGGGCTCGAGCCAGAAATGGGAGCTTCCTAGGATTTTCTGCTAATGTTGTCAAGGGAGAATTGGGATTTTAAATGTGAAATGTCGACTTTGCCCTTGCTAAATCGGGCTCCTCACCGGCTATTAGACGGAATACGGTCGGAAGGGTTAAGTTGACACATCACATTTTATTTCAGGGGTCAAATCGATGATTATGAGATTAAGGGACAACATTGACAATTCGCGAATAATTGAGGGACCAAATATGTGATTTACCCACTAAACAATGTAATTTCTATTGCCAAAGAATTAGATTGTAATTGAGTTATAACTATAAGCTACCAAATAGGCCATAAAAATTGTCTCCAAAAGATAAAATTTCCTCTCTTCTAAGCCCCACTATATTGGGTGTAATTTCTACAATTTTGTACCTTTAGCCATAATTTACTATTCAATAATCAACTTAGCCGCATGTGCAAGCTCATCAACTAAAAGTCTAAAATGATAGTTCAGATGCATATTTAATGTTAATGAGAGAGGAGACAGTAAGTGAAACAAATGATAGACATTCATAACACATGCTAACATAGCATTCATTCATCACCAACAACAAAGAAATGGTAAAACGAAACGAAATTTACATGGTGTTGAACTCTGTAAGGAGGCTAGGGAACACTACACAATCAATGAAAGAAATCAAAACAAAAAGATGATCAGCTACACAACAACTATTGCAGGCTCTCAGACAAAATCTCTAAAACAAGTTAAATGGGTTATTAGAATACAAGACAAGATGATGATAATGGAATTT
Source organism: Ipomoea batatas (assembly GCA_002525835.2). Classification (NCBI taxonomy): domain Eukaryota; kingdom Viridiplantae; phylum Streptophyta; class Magnoliopsida; order Solanales; family Convolvulaceae; genus Ipomoea; species Ipomoea batatas. The sequence goes on along the minus strand of NXFB01000023.1, from coordinate 223,994 downwards.
ATGCAAAAAATTTTGTGAGAAGAGAAGGGAGGATTCATGTTCAATTAACCTTGGTACTCCTGTCTTTGCAAAGTATGAGCCATTCCTGAATTACTGCCGTCTGAAGTGCACGGTGTTCAACCTCCTCAGCTGTAAGTTTAAACAAAGTTGTCGGCCCCTTGGGTTTACCATCTTTCTCCCCGTTCTCGTCTATTTTCTTATCATCATCTTCGTTGTCTTCCTCGTCCTCTTCAACCTCAGCAGATTTTCGAGGCCTTGCTGCTTTTAGCAATGCTATCTGCTCCATCGAGATCTTTAGCTTCTCAGCAGCAGCCACCTTCACTTCATCTTCAGGCATGTACTCGACACCCCCATCAGTCAGGTCGTCTAACCAGCCCTGTGGGTCTGCATCGATCTCCTTGGTGATAGATGCATCTGATGCTCTAATCACAAATTTGCACATCATGGTGGTTGTTTCGTCACCAAGGTCAACATTTCTACTGACTTCACTGGCACCAAATACCATCATACCGACAAAGCCTCCGTACCAAGTTTTGGCCGCAAAACAGAGCTATTAAGAGCCGAAAAAGAAAATACATAAGCTTTAGAAGCACTGCTGCTGAATAAAAAGATCCTTCAGTAGTTCTATAGACTTGTTACTTTTACCACTTTAGGGTGTGTTTGGTTCACACAGGGGAATCGGAATTGGTATGGGTATCAAATACTTGGTAAGGGTAATGGATTTTGGTAAAAGTATTTTGCATGTTTGGTAGTAGGGTGAAATGGCCGAATGGGAATGATTATTAATAGTTGGGGAAAAAGGAGGAAGGAAAATGGAACCCTTATTTAATAAGAGTATGGGTTTTTCAATTAATAGGATATTCCAAACCCATAGTAGTATTCTAAAAACCTGTCAACCAAACAATAAATCACTTTGATACCTATACCTTATACCAAAACTTGTCAACCAAACACACTCTCATATACTTTTGTGTATCCCATACCCTATCTCCCGATCTAAAAATCCCAGCCTACTCAGACACCTACCAGGAAAGTATTTTAAGGAAAAAAAAAAAAAAAAACTCCAAAACTTCCAAAAGAAGAATCAAAAGAACAAATCTATAAATGTAAAGTCATCAAATTTGCTTTTTATTTTTTGGAGGAAAGAACAATTGAGTTAACTTTATTATCATGGCATTTTCACTTAAATTTTTGGAGATAGTGGG
>NXFB01000023.1:207150-217681 GCA_002525835.2 Ipomoea batatas | reverse complement strand
CTGGAAAGCGTAATTCGTAGTGAAACTCCGGTGAAGAAGAATTTCCGGCGGGATCTCAGACTTCCAACTCCTATAGTCCTGTTGCTACACCGGGCATGTCTTTGCAGTCTTTGTTCCTCGTCGAGTTTTAGTTTCACTGTTGATTTTTTGCTGAATCCATTTGCATCAATATAAACCAATTTATGCTGTTAATTATTTCAATTTTCAGCAGAAAAATGAGAAGGATTACTTTAATTATTTCAATTTTCGTGCAAATGATTTTCTTAATACAACCTACTTTCTCATCAATTAAATTTATGAAAAAATATCTTCAAAAAATGTATTTAATAAAAGTAATTTTGTAGGAAAAATTAATTCTAGTGACACGAAATGGCTCTCCCATATAGGAGGTTATGGGTTCGAATTTCAGTGGGACAGTATTGACTCTTTGTACTTTAGTAGGTTGAGAAAATAGTTTTGAATGGATACTGCATGTCTGCATTGTAACAGAGTCAGTAGTATTCAAAAAAATTGTAGGAAAAATTAACTATAGTGTTTGGAGTTATTCTGGCAATATAATAATTAAATTACATAAAAAATTAATTAAGATGTTTGATTCGATTAGAGTTATCAAATAGGCCCAACATGCCCGTATTTTAAACGGGCTGAGTTAGCAATTGTTATTGCATGGACCATGGTCCAAAAAAGACGTCGTCTCTCCACTTAGGGAGAGACGGCGCTGTTAGATGCGCGACGTGTATATATTTTTAAAAAAAATATAAAAGGTTTGTTTTCTCTATTGCGCCTCTCGACGCCATCATCATTGCTTCTCTTGGACGCCATCACCATCTCTGCTGCTTCTCACTCTTCGCTGCGTGGTCGTGGATCCCACAAACGGCGCCAATGTTGGTTTTATCTCCCACGGAATGGTCGAACGGCAGGCCAACACCACCGAAAAATCGACTAAGCACTATCGCAAAACTAGAGTAACTTTTCAGCCCTCTTTGTATTGCGAATCGCCTTTTAGTACAATGAATTGCTTTTGCCTCTCTCGAGGCCTAGAACCCCTATTTATACAAGCTAGGAGGGATTTCTCCCTTAGGAAACTTCTAAACTACTCTGGAAACTCTTTCCTTATTACATTTTAGGCACTTTCCTAATCTATCTCGACCTTCCTACCGCATCTCCCACTCCCGCTGACGAACTCGTTAGGAAACTTCCATAACTACCTGTCTTGCACCGCCCTTCTTGCACCGCCTCTCTTACCTCGGTCCCTCTAGGTCGGTCTAGTCCGACTCATCATCATTTTACTTCTTTTGCCCGACATTTCCTCCATGGTAATTAATCGTTTCAATAGCAATGTTCAATCACTCTGAGTCTAAGATCTTCAGTTGTCTTGTCACCTTCTCAACGATCCCTCAACTGACCGACCAATCGTCGGCCGATTTATACCGTGCTATCATACCCCCCCCCCCTTCCGAGTTCTTTTCCCCTCCTTGTCAGTCGCCATTTTCATCCACGCCGAGCTTCAAATACCGAGCCTTAGTCTATCCCCCATCCCTTCTCATTGAAGGTAAACATCTCATTCCTATTAGAGCTTTAAAAAACATGAATGTTTATTATTTTCTACCAAGGTTTATGCGTTAATATTGGTTTCTACCTAGGGTTTATACGTTTATACGAAGAATAGCTTTGTTGCAAGTCGTCTCACCTGCACTTCGTCTTCTCCACTACGTAAAATCTTAAGGTATTATTCTTATTAAAAACACACACATTCCTATTAGAGCTTCAAAAAACATGAATGCACATTATTTTCTACCTAGGGTTTATACGTTTATAGTGGTTATCTGGGTTTTTGTTGCATTTTGTGGGTTTATAATTTGGTAAATTGTTGTTGACTTCTGTTGAGGAAAACTGGAAAACTTTCATTTGCATTGTGTGGGAAGATAGGAACAAAAAATGAAACAATACAACTTAAATCAAGAACATATGTAATTAGCAGACTATTCAAAATCTAGATTTCCGTTACAACTAGTTGAATTGAGCATTTGAGCCTTGATTTGGGTGTTAAACTTCCTATTCCCCTTCCTTCTATGGTGATAATTATTGGTTTTATGATTAATTATAGGAGTTTTTCTTAGTTTTTGTTTTCTGTTCTGTACTTGCTATTCCATTTGTTAGGGTTTTGAACTTCACACCATATTGTTCCTTAATTATGTTTTACTCTTGGCATTTGTTTATTTTTTAAAAAATTTTAAATTTCATGTTAGATGTGTATATTTATGATTACTTAGTCAAGAGAGATTTAAAGGCTATTGCCATAAAAGCGTGTGTGTTCTTCTATCTCTATCCTTTCTATCACCCTCCATGTCCTCATGTTCTCTATTACTTCTGTGCCTATTCTTATCAATATTTTATGTTGAAGATGAATATTGAGCTGAGCTCCTCTTCTTGTTATGATCACGAGACACATCCACTGACCTTGATATTCCAATTCATCATCACTGTTATAAAGTTTGTGCTGTGAAACCTTTTTACTAGGGGTGGGCGTTTCAGGTTTCGATTAAATTTTTTTCGGTTTCGATTTTAAAAAATTTAAACCATTCGGTTTAACATTAGAGTTCGGTTTCGGTTCAATTTGAAACAGTTTGGATTTAATTCGGTTCGGTTTAAGTCCCCAAATTTCAGCGATTCCTAATTTTCCGAACATACTATCACATTATCTATATCCAAAATCTAAACAATTATATAACAAAATAGCAATTCAAAGTTCAAACATACTACTAAGTACTAATTGTGAGGAAAAGACCAATTGCAGCAAACAATAAAAGCGCAAAGTAGAGAACAAGCTATAAAGAAATCAAATAAAAATTTTAAGAGAGATACACGTGAGAATATGAATTAAACGACGGAGCAGGCATCAATGGACTTAGATTTACTTCTTTATTATTATTTTTATTATTGTTGTTGTTGTTATTATTATTATTATTTATTATTATTATTATTAAAACCTAACAAAGTTCAGTTCGGTTTTTACTAAACCGTTTGGCTCGGTTCGATTCGGATAAACCGAACCAAATTGTCCACCCCTACTTTTTACCATCTGTCTCTTTTTTCTTTTTTTCTTTTTTGATCAAGAAAAGAGGGGACTACCTGAAAAAACAAAAGACTTAGGACACACCCCCGGTAGGGATACTCATAACGCCAAAAGACGCACTCCAATCGTCGTGAACCAGTGACGCAAACTCGCTAGGAGCTTCAGACCATAAAACAAGACCAGTAGGAGACGAAACTGCCTTCTTTGCCATGGCGTCGGCAAGACGATTTTGCTCCCTGAACACGTGCTCGCAAATAATACTGCGGAAAGACTTCATCTCAGCAACGCACCGAGTGATGACATTATTATGATTCCCTGTAATCGGCTTCACTCCCCGTAAATGGTCAATTATCACTTTGGAATCACTTTCAACGATAAGGTTTGAAATTCCCTTGTACGCCGCCATTCGTAGACCTTGAAGCACTCCCAGGCTTCTGCTTCCTCGACCGAGCATTGGCCAATAGGTTATATGAATCCCTCAACCCAGCGACCAGTATCGTCTCGCAACACACCTCCACATCCCGCCGAACCAGTGGCGTGAACACGGCTGCCATCCACATTCAATTTAAACCATCCAGCGTTGGGTTTCGTCCAGGGCGAAGAATGCCTAACAGAATTCCCATACTGAGAGCCCAGAACTACATGCTTCAAAAAGACGCGTCTGATCTCCGCTTCTTGCCGTTCAAGCCACGCAAGCTTATGAGACAGCTGGTAGGTGATCTCATTAAAAACCTTGTCGTTCCGCCACTTCCAGATCCACCATAACCGAATCGCGAACCGTTCTGGCCATGTAGTGGGAAGTCCCAGCGATTTGTCTCCACTCAGTTGCGCAGCCAACCAATCCGCCCAATCCAGGTGTTGAAGCTTTTGTAAGGAGCTCGAATCAAGCGATGCCTCCCAAACCCCACGTACCTCATTACAATGACGGAACAAGTGGTTGCAAGTCTCTTGATACCCTACACAAGAAACACAACAAATGTTAGTTGTAAGGTGGCGTCTCCCTCGCTCAACATTAGTTAAAATTTTCTCATGCATAACAAGCTAAGTAAAAAAACAGATCCTTTGAGTGAGTTTTAATCCCCAAATCGTGTTCCAAATGGACGGTCCAGGCTGCGGCGATGAATTAAGAAGCGCATCATAAGTTGAGCGCACGGTGAAGACGCCATTTGGTTCCAGCCCCCAACCAACTTCGTCATTGATATTATCATCTCCCGAAAGCACGAAACCAGCAAGTAATTGGAGGATCTTATCCAGAATAAGACCTAGGAGGCGTTCCCACTTCCACCCACGACCTTCATCCCAATAATCACTCACGGGTGCATACAACTCCGACAAACTTAGAGAGGTCCGGAGGTGAGAGTACAAAGGGAGTGGCGTAAGCCATCTGTCCATCCAAAACTTCATGGACCGGCCATTGCGAACCTGCAGTGCTATACCTTTCTATATGACAGGTTGCACCTCCATGATACCCCTCCACACGTTGGAAACATTCCTTAGCGTCGAGTTCCTCCTAGGATGGGAATACTTACTCATGACCGTCCTAGCCCAAAGACTATTATGGTCCTGGTATAGTCTAAATCCAAGCTTCACCATATAGGCCTTATTTAAATCTTGGAGTCTGAAGAGACCCAAACCCCCGGCGTTTTGAGAACTCGTGACCACATCCCATTTAACAAGATTAAGCTTGGAAAGATTGTCATGGCCATCATTTCCCCAGATAAATTGCCTGGTGCGTTTCTCCATTTCAAGACAAACTCCCACAGGCTGCATAGAGGTATGCATAGTATAAGTAGGAATGGTATTAAAGACGGCCTTAGCAAGAGTCACCCGACCAGCCATATAAAACAATCTGGTTTTCCATCCCTCCAAACAAGCATTAATTCTGTCGAGTAAGTCATTAAAAGTGGTGCAAGTAACTCGGCCATGGATAGACTGCACCCCAAGGTACTTTCCCAAATTCGAAGTCTGTTCGATTTGCAAGTCAATCGCTATGTCAGTAGCGAGGTGAGGGGAAATTGATGAGCACAAATGATGAGTGTAAAAAGGGTGTAATGTCGTTCCGCTGAGGATTGGGGTTATGGCACGAAATTGTGTGAATTACCAGGCACTAGAGTATATGAATTTATAGAATCCAAGCAACAAATATTGAATGGTGTAAAAGAAAGTAATTGATTAAGGTGTAAACTGTATAATAAAGGTATGGGCCAGATTAGGGGATTGTAATCTTGATGTTCCAACAAACTCAGGATTAGGGAAAGAATAATTAACCAAGGGATATATGGGCAATGCACAAAAGAATTCTACTCAGCTACTTTCGTAATCAATAAGAGAATTAGGCTGCAATTGCCCCACTGTCGTGATGCATCAATTATAACCTTAAGCTCCTAAGCATTGTAAGCCCCCAAAAATTACCTCTACTTTCATAGTAGGAAAATTAGGTTGAAATTGGTAAGGCTCGAGGTCTCCACCCAACTTTCGTTGTAATGAATCCCTCTCCCAGACTAGCAATTAATTGTGGCCATCAATCAATAACAAGTACACAGAAATCCCCAAATCAACATAAACCCTAAGTAAAAGATTCAATCCCTTTATGCAATTAATTACCAATTGAACATCAAGATTAACAATGAATCCCTAATCCAAACCCATAAACGAACTACTCCCGCATAATGGGAGTAAACACAGCAAAGCAATAATAAATAACCATGAACATTGCAAGAAATAAAAGGGAAGAGAAACTTAACTGATAAATAACAAATCCAACTTCAATCCAAGATTCCAAGCTTGAAATAAAATAATCTAATGTAAAACTAGTCTAAACTATGCTGGGGAAATATAAACTAAAAGCTAGGGTTCAGAACTCTGTAAAGGGAACTCCTTAAATTGTAGAGAATAGGTCAAATATATAGGAGGTAGATGGGCCTTGGCCCATTAGGCATCTTCCCATTCGTTTCCAACTTGTATTCTTCATTGTAATTCCTTTTTCTTCTAGAACTTGTCCAAAATGTTCCAATATTCTTCCTTTGTTGTTCTTTGTAGATATTTCAGCACTTGGACAATATAACACACAAACAATTCCCAATTTCACTAGGATACAGAAAATAACCTTCAAAACAACTAGAATAAGGGGTGAATAATTGTACAAAATAGCAGATATCAGAAACATTCTTAGAGAAAAAAACCTGAGATTTAGCGAAATTAATTTTCTGCCCGGAGGCGTCACAAAACCGAGACAGACAATCTTTGACAGTTGCTACTTGTTCTAAAGAAGCCTCCGTGAAAAGCACTGTGTCATCGGCGAAACATAAATGTGATAACTTAGGACAGGAAGGAGCCAGCAGAATCCCTTTCCACTCCCCGGATTGGACTTGTAAAGAAATCATCTGACTCAATTTATCCAGACAAAGAACAAAGATAGCCGGAGACATAGCATCTCCTTGCCGAATCCCTCTTTCTGGACTGAATTGTTGGATTCGCTCCCCGTTCCAATTAATAGACATACGAGGGGTCCGGATACAGTGCATGATCAAAGTAATCCAACTTTGGTTAAAACCAGCTTCCGTTAAAATGGTCTCTATGAAATTCCAAGAGAGTCTATCGTAGGCTTTTTCAAAGTCCAGTTTAATTGCCATATAACCATGCTTACCGCGTTTAGTGCGCATAGAGTGCATTACCTCTTGATACATAACAACATTATCGGAGATTTGTCGGCCCGGGACGAATGAGCTCTGGAAAGGACCAACCAACTTCGGGAGAATACTCTTCAACCGGTTAGTGATTGTTTTGGTGATAAGCTTGTAACTTACATTGCATAGACTAATCGGCCGAAATTGCTTTACGGTCTCCGGGGACGTCACCTTAGGAATAAGAACTAAGAGAGTATCGTTGAGTTCCCTCGGGAAAGAACCAGTGCTGACTGCATTGCGAACTAGCTGGAAGAGACTATCACCCACCACTCCCCACATTCTTTGGTAAAAAGCAGCATGAAAACCGTCCGGGCCCGGGGCTTTGAAGGGGGCCATAGCCATGAGAGTAGTATGGACTTCACTCTTGGTTACTTCCCTATTGAAAGTAGACCAATCCTCCTGCTGGAGGGCGGGAAAAACCCCAACTAAAGTAGTGTGCTGCGAAGACGGAGCAGCACTGGAGAAAAGATGCACATAGTAATCTCGCACATGGTCTTTAAGGGCCTCTGAGTCCAGAATCCAATTACCACACTCATCCTTTAAGCTCGTAACAGTATTTCGCGCTTTACGAATAGTTGTGGCAGCGTGATAATAGGCCGTATTCCTCTCGCCCGAAGAAATCCATTCCTCCCTAGACCTCTAGAACCACAAAAGTTCCTCTTGATAAAGGACGTCATGGTACTCGTCCATTAGTTTCCTCTCTAATTTAAAGATGCCGCCATGGGGAGAGTTTGCGAGGCGACGTTGCACGCCATTCAAGCGAGCCAAAACAACTTTCTTTTTATGGTGAATATTGCCGAAAACATTCTTGTTCCAACCTGCAAGGACATTCCCCATACGAGAAATGTTAGCACAAAAATCTTGGTCCGATTTCCACACATTTTGAACAACCTCATTTAGCCCAGTGTTAGTAAACCAGGCTACCTGGAATTTAAAATGAGCCGGCCTGCCATTATAAATTTGGGCTGCCACTCGTATCATGATCGGAGCATGATCTGAAGCGATCCGTGGAAGATGAGAGACTACCGCATCCGGGAAGAGATGTCGCCATTCTAAATTACAGAAAGCTCTATCTAAACGCGCACTTTTCGCACATCCACTAGACAAGACTTTAACCCAAGTGAATTTGGGACCGGTGTAGCCCACATCAATGAGGCCTTCAGAATGAATCCACTCAATAAACTCGGAGCTGCGTTGAGACGAAAAAGTGGCATAATTATCTGTGTCTTTCCGAGTAGTAACCGAGTTGAAATCACCAGCCACCAAAAGAAGCCCATGAAGATTATGTTTGGCGACAATTAGTTCCGCCCATAACCGGCGGCGTAAACAATGTGTCGGGCTACCATAGACCACCGCATAAAACCAAGGATTTCGCTGATCGCCCTGAATCTGCAAAATAACATATTGTGGATGAGTCGAGACAACCGAAACCTTCAAGGTATTATTCCAAAAAGTCCAAATACCCTCACTAAAACCCACTGCCTCTACCCGAACCCAATCCGAGAAGCCCAACTTTTTGCATATCAAATCTGTCTGGGCACCGGATACCTTAGGTTCGACGAGGCTCAAAATGGTGGGTTTGTGAGTCTGAATAAGATTTTTCAAGACACGGTGGAAAGCCCACCCACCCGCGCCTTGACAGTTCCAAATGATGCAGTTCATAAAAACAAACAAGGGAAACAGAAAAAGAAAAAACACAAAGCACAAAAACAAAAACAAACAGAGATAGTGGCAACGCCACCCTCAGTCTGATTCTCCCCATTCTGATTCTCAATTTCCATAACAACGTCTCCTTCCATGTCGAAGTCGTCCAGTGGGTTAGTATGGTGTTCCGGGGTGGTGGCATCCGACACAACCGTGGTCGGTTTTGGAGCGTCCCCATTGACTACTCTGGTCGAATTTATGACCTGACCCCCTTGCTCACCCCGGATGACTACATGTTCGTCCTCCTCAGCCGCCCGCCTAGAACCAGAGCTGGTTGTCTGTCGTCAGGGCACCTGTGCCGTATCTGTAGGGGGCAAAGGTCGGCCAGCAGGCCAATCATTAGTAATCTGTTGTTCGTTCGCAATCACGTTCGCCCTTCGGGACCTAGAATTGTGTCGCGCAGTATTAGAACCGCTCAACACCGGTTATTTATCTGCTCGCCGCCCCAGCTGTTCAGTGGCCGGTTGGTCGCCCGTGTCGACTTCTTCTTCCAACGGCCTGGTTCGCCCCGCCAACAAGGATAGTGTGGCCCCCTGTGTCTATCTGTTTACCAGTGCCCGGAGGCTTCCCCGCTTAACGGTGGTCTTTCCTCGTGACAATCATCCACGACCCATAAGGTTTCGAACGTCGGGTAGCAGAATTGTCCAAAGCATTATGCACGACAGGGTTCACATTTTGCGGATTTACCGCATCCTGATCAACCACACCTACGCAAGCTCCCATTTCCTCCGCCATGTCCTCAGACCTAACGGTCGGACAAGAATCTTAACGGTGCCCATACAGACCACATGAAAAGCAAACCAGATGGATACCCTCATATGCCACCTTCCAAACTTTCTCCTCCAAAGTAAAAGTCGAAAGAAGCGGCTTGGTGATATCAATTTCGACGTAGACTCTGGCAAATTTTCCCCTGGATACCAAACTAGTCGTATGATCAACGCGTACGGTACGCCCAAGTTTATTTCCAATTCTCCGCAAACATAGGAGGTTGTAATATTCCACAGGGATGTTTGGAAAGTGAACCCATACCAAAACTTTCTCTATAGTATCCTCAAACGGGTCAAAATTAGGCACCCAATCCTTGACAATCATGTAGTGATCAAGGATCATCCAAGGACCTTCAAATTTGGCGAATTCCAAATCCTCCACCATCTTGAATCGAACCAAGAAATAATCGTTCTCTAGAGCTATAAGCTCCATACGACCTTTGGGATGCCACATTGAGGTTAAACGGCGTAAAAGATAAGCATACCCTACTCTTCGTCTCATCACTTTAATGATCAAAGACTGCCGCTAAGGTGCACGGATCTGATCTTTTTCTTTAGCAGTGAAACGAATCAAAGGGCAAGTAGGATCGGCCTCCTCAATATCCAGATCATCGTTTCCCATGGGATCCGCCTCTTCGTCCTTAGAGAGCGATGCTAGCAAAAACGGGGTAGCTCCCAAACCGCTACCAACCACCGAATCGAGATAAGATCGAGGCAAAGCATCCACGATCGGCACTGGCGTCGCCGTCCTAGAGCTAGAACCATTATCAATTGTTTGCGTCGCCGTACCATCACCCTCGATCTGCATGGCCGAGACCGGAGGATCCGCTAGCGGGGTCTCCGCCACAACGGCCACATCCGCAAGCGATGACTGCCCCATGCCCGGAGCCTCTACTGGATCCTGCTTCTCCGCACCGGAGGTACCATCGGCGACCTTCCGTTTCCTTGTACTACGTTCCAATAGATCAGAGTCCTCAGAGAACCGTTGGGGAGAGAGAGCGTTTGAGTTTTCCATCGGCGACCTTCCTAACAAATCATGTTTTACCATCTGTATCTTTTGATTCAATATTGTCTTCACCCTATTTTTCTATCTCTTTCAAATTTTAAGATTCAGGATCTTCTACTATTCTCTCCAGATATTCATACTCATCAAAATCCATAGAAACAACCTTCAAATAAATAAATAAATAAATAACAGAGATAATATTATATTTAGCCAAAATCTACATCTAACAAATTTTAAAATAAAAAAGTTATTCCAGCAATGCAGAACACTTATCATAAGCATGATGGGCACA
>NXFB01000023.1:191535-204115 GCA_002525835.2 Ipomoea batatas | reverse complement strand
AGGCCGACTGGGAATCATTTTAACGTACCTGGTGCCAAGGGATCAGCGTTAGATCGGGGGACGACCACTACCCCGATCAATGATCCAAGTGGTCAAAGAGGGAGATAATTAGAGTACTCCAAAGGCCTCACACTTTCAAGGAAGAAACTAAGTGAATTTTTGTAAGGAGTTATGGCTACTCTGTAGCTGATACGAGAAAGGAATGATGAATAGTTGGGCACAGTGGTGTGCCAGAATATTCTCGGTCTATGAGATGGAAATTGATGGAAAGCTCCTTGAGAGGAACGGTTGAAAACTAGTTTGAATAACTACAGGTTTGACTGGAGGAAAATATTATTTCCTATTTTTAAGAAAAGTCTAATTTGACTAAATGATATGATTTCTTCTACGTACTCATATGTTTCACTGTGTTGTCATACTTTAATAAAAAATATATGTTTTAGAAAACCTTTATTTAAGTTTGGGTGATCCTCGGATCTCCTTGCTTAGCCGTTGTGCTAACTACACTTCAATGTGTTGCTTTCAGATGGAGTCCAGCGTTAGTTCTTGCAGTCCGACGAACTCCCCTAGTTCGTCGGAAGGTGTCGGTCGTGGCATGGACTACGACGTTTTTGTGCAGCAGATGAGTGGCGCCGACCCTTATGCGCCTGGCTATGCTCCTACAGCTCCCAATAGCTCACCGGCAGTAGATAGTGTTCTTCCTATTCCTGATGGTCCTGACGTACAGGCCACTTTTGGTTTTTACCCCATCGAGGTGCTGGTAGGAAGTAACCCCCTAGAGTTTATAGTTTATTATCCTTACCCTTGGGACCCGAGTCCTCCCGAGAGTTGGGAGGAGTGGTCTATGGTCATAGTCGCTTCCCGGTTCCTAGACCATATCACATGGTACGAAGGGGAATGGCATCTTGTCTGGGGTGAGTTTACGGGTCCGACGTATCTCCAGATCGTATAAGCAGGATGCACGGAAGGTCTGTAGGGGTTTATTCCTTTTGTGTAAATATTTTGTAGCCAGGGGAGTGACTGATCTTGGTTAGTGGGGACATGTATGACTTTAAACTTATGTTGGCCGTTAGGCAAAACTTCCGGTACTTACTTTGTAAATATTTATACATATATATCTTGTATGTTATTTCAAAATGAGTGACTGTGTGTGTTGAGTAAGTTTCTTTTAGCCTGTGCACCTGAAGCGGGGTCTGTCAAGGGGATGATAGAACTTGTTTTGGGTGTGGCGGTAACACCTTGGGTTGTACGGCAAGCCAGACTCCTCAGGATGTACGGTGAGCCGGCACGAGGGGTGTTACAACCATAATCCCACAAAAAAAAAGATAACTTTAACATTAGAATGTCACCTATAGAATTTCAGCGGTTGCTTGAAAAATTAACTGATGCACAAAGAAAGGCAGCTGAGGATATCAGGTTTGGATCATTGTTAAGATTTAAACTATCTTGCTGGGATAAGAAGCTAGCTAAATATTTGGTCAGCAATTTTGATATCTATAGGTGTGCATTGAAGTTTCAAGATGAGGAGATGTTGATTGAAGAAAACATGGAGAACACATTAGGCCTCCCAAGAGGATAGCTAGAAATTGTGGAAGGGAACAATTCAAATGCTATAGAAGAGTACAGCAATTTGTTGGATGAATGGAGGGGACGATGGAATCTCCAAAAAATGCTCCCCACTTGTGAAGGATGCATCAAAGGAAATTTCTACAAAGAAGGAACATGGAGACATGTTCAAGAGAGACTTTGTAGTTTTTGTGGTTTCTACACTCATCAAGGGGAATGCAAACAGATACACAAATTTCAGGATCCTTTTTTCTTTGTTAGATGTTGATAGGATCAAGGACTTAAATTGGTGTGGTTATGTTATCAAGTCTCTTGTTGACAACGTTGAGAGATGGCAGAAAGCAAGACATACAAATTTCATAGGCCCCCTTTTTTTCCTAATGGTAATACATCTAATTAAAAAACAACTAATTCTAAATATTGTTTAGTCTCATAATGTATTTGTTACTTTCTTTCTAACTCCATTATTATTGTTATTATTGATTCAGATTTCTTATCTTGATCGGCTGCAATTTAAAGGGTAGCTACATCAGAGATACTTTCCAGCCATATATACTTTGACATTAGAAATGGTACAAAGAGAATTGCAACTGGAAAGAAATCTGGAGAATTTGGGAGAGGAACGGTTTTAGATAGGATTACAGGGAATTCTGATGAGAAAGTAGAAACTGTAGAGGTTGATAGAGACTGTAGAGCTGAAAATGAAGAGGTTGTTAGAGATTGTATAGCTGAAAATGTAAATGTTTGTGAAAGGGAGAGAAGTGATGTTGAGAAAATATCTAAAGGATTTATGAAACTGGATGCTGCAGTTATGGAGATGTGATGGCTAAGGTGTGCAGCAAGCAAGTTGAATAGGACATCGTGAAGAAAACATTTTGCAAGATGTCTGATATACTATGCACAACATCATCTTCAAAACCTGCTCCTCAAGAAGAATCATTATTAGATGATGATCCAATATTCAATGATGAAATCTTCCTTGCAACAGTAGCCACGCTTGAAGATGCCTTCACAAAGACATCCAATGCTACCCAATCTCCTCACCTAATTGGGATCTTCTAACCCCAACACCAAACACACAACCTGATCAAGAGAAGACACTATTGGACAAGTAAGTTCAACAAGATAATGTAATTTATGTATAGAACAATTTAATGAACTTTCTAATGCTTGTTAATTTATTATTACGGTGTCATTGAAGAGTCCAAGCCCGAGGTTAAGGATGTCCAGTACAGGAAAAGAGAGCAAAGGAAGTTCAAAAATATTCCTTTATCATTAAGGTCCCCGTACTAGACAAAATACAACCAAATGCTATCCAATGTGACTGAGAAGGAAAAGTTGTTGTCAGATTATGCTTTCATGCAGCCTTCTAATGAACATCCAAAAGAATATGTTTTTAAATAACTTCAAATCTGTTACATACTAATTTCTATCTTTAATATGTATTAATGGACAATTTTCTTGCAGAGAAATGTTGTTTAAATATAAAAGTTATTATATTGCAAGGGACCAGTTCCTCACTCTAAGAAATGGTAAGGTGGAAAAGGCAATAATTGATGTTTGGAGCCTACGGATGAATTTAAAGAATATTGCACGTGGTGTCAGCTCACCAAAGTGTGTTCACCACATATCCCTTTGTAAGTAGTAATATGCATTATTTTTATACTTTTACTTCTTCACCACATATCCCTTTGAGTCAATGTACATTTTTAATTATATAATTTAATTTTTGTTTTATACTTTTAGATGCAAATTGATCCAGTTGTTCCTTGGAGAACTCAACTGTCTGATGTGACCAAGCAAAAGGACTTTGATGAAAAATTAGACTATGAGCTTCAACTAGCTTCCAACCTTGACGTATCTGATGCAAACTTGGTATGAATTTATAAAATCCCAGTGCCCTTATATCAATATGAAAATGTACACTATTTTTGTACCTAGTGTACATTATTTTTGTCCCTAATGTACATTATTATTGTCCCTAGTGTACATTTGACAGTGTTGGTGTTTCAATGTTTAAGCATGATTATTTCATTGTAACACTATATATAGTCGTTCCTTATACTTCTAAAATTATATGAGTTTAGGTGTTCTTCCCCATTCTTCGACAAACTGTGCAAGTCATTGACAATAAGACTCTTGGCAAGGGTGTTACCTATGCAAACAAATATGAATAGAGTGATATATTACTTGTAAGTTGCAATATCTAACATACTTTATGTTTTTAAATGCCCATATTGTTAGGATATAATGTTAATGGAAATTAACTAATGTGCATGTACATGCATTCAAATCATACTTGAAAGCAAAAAATATCACTACCTTGCTAAACAAAACGACAAAGGATGGGGCTTTTCAGCATGAGATCGTAAAGATGTTTTGGAAAAATGTTGAAAATGTAGTTGATTGTGGAATCTATTGCATGAGGCACCTTGAAACCTACAAAGGTGTTGGACCAAAGTGAGATTCCGATTTTAAACGAACAAGTGATGATGTAAGTACCATTGTGTTTATCCTATTTCCTTATTAAGAGTTGACATATATATTAACTCTCATTGTGTTTAAATATATGTGCATGCCAGTTTCCTAACATCTTTGAGAGCAAAGTATGCAGTATGCATATTAATGCTACCAATAAATCAGGAGAAGAAGACAGTACTCGAGAATGCAAGGAAGATATATGTTTCAAAATGACATTGAATGCTCACTGTTAATACTTGAAAGCACAATTATGTAGTCTGGAGTAAGACAATTATGTAATTTTGAGTAGCTTGATTGTTGGTTTATTGGGAACATGTTGAAGTGACAAATAATGTTAGGAAATTTGAGTAGGTTGCTATAACTGGGGGTGTGGGGATTAATTTTTGATTCCTTGGTTTTTTTTTAACAAGGTTGACAGGTGCAAATTTGCAGTGACAAAAATGATGTAAATTTTGTCAAAGTTGGATAGGTTACTATGACGTAAATGTTGTTTGAATGTCATTAATCATATTACATTTTGTTTATCTAAAATAATGTACATTTTCAGTAGGTATGAAATTTACATTCTAATGCAATTAAACACAAGAACTATAAAATAATGTACTTACAGACAACAATAGTGTACATTAAGATAAAAAATAATGTACATTTTTAGATGGCATGAAATTTTCATTTTGATGCAATTAAACACAAATACTATGCCAAAGACCTTGTGGTCAAGAGGCATAGCTGTGGCCCTCCCAAGTGAGATGTCACATGTTCGATCCCCAATGGTAGCGTTGACTTTTTGTGCATAGTATTCAAATTCGATCCCCAGCGGGAGCGTTGACTTTTTGTGCATAGTATTCAAAAAAATGTACATTATGGACAACAATAATGTACACTAGGGGTACATGTTCAGATTGAGTGAATTTACATTCTGATGCATTCACACATCAGCATTTTTCTGATGAAGTGAAATTTTCATTTTGATGCAATTAAACACAAGCACCGTAAAATAATGTACATTATGGACAAAAATAATATACACTAAGGTAAAACAAAAATAATGTACATGTTCAGATTGAGTGAATTTACATTTTGATGCATTCACACATCAGCACTATAAAATAATGTACATTATGAGTAAAAATAGTGTACATTAAGGTAAACAATAATGTACATTTTCATATGGAATAAAATTTTTATTCTGATGCAATTAAACACCAACACTGTAAAATAATGTACATTAGGGACAAAGATAATGTGCACTAGGGTCAAATATAATGTACATATTCAGATTGAGTGGAATTTACATTCTGATGCATTCACACATCAGCATTGTAAAATAATGTACATTATGAGTAAATATAGTGTACATTAATGTAACAAATAATGCACATTTTCAGATGGAATGAAACTTTCATTCTGATGCAATTAAACACCAATATTGGTGTCTTTCAAAAAAAAAAACACCAATATTGGTGTTTTCAAAAAACACCAATACTGGTAAATAATGTTCATTAGGGACAAATATAATGTACACTAGGGTCAAATATAATGTGCAATAACATAAACTTATGGCAAAAAGACTAGATCGATGGCCTAGACCTTGCAGTATACTGCTAAATTGCACCAACTAGTGTAATTCAAACTCTATAATCAACTCGCCAAGCAATTTAAGTGCACAATCACAATTTCAATTACACTATGCAAACCATTAAAATATATATTATTTAACATAAAGAACATAATATTTAAGAATAAAGTGCATCACTCCAAAACATCAAACATTGAATTCTAAATCAAAGTTTGTATCCTGCAAAATTCCATTCCAACTACAATCAATTATCATTTGGATCATTTTGAGATTTAAACCTAACACAAACCAACTTTGAACTGCTACTACCACATGAATGAACAAGATATCCATTGCCCACAATATCAAAAACAACTTGTTGAACTGAAGATTGAACAGCAACTTTTGTGTTCAATTCAACTATCTTGCTATAATTCTTTCGAGTTATAGCTTGATTATACTTCTTTTGCACTGTACTTACCAACCTCCGGTTACGGTCTCTTTTCACACCTCTACGTACAGGATTCTGTATTACACCACTTGGTAAAGGTGTTTCAAAGTCTTCTAAACAAATAGGACCTACTTCAACTTAAATCCTTCTTTTAAAATCGTCAAAACCTTCCTCACAAACCTTACGAGCTTTACAATTATCTTGACTTGAAATAACTAATCTTTGGAACTTCCTACCCATTTGTATAACCAAACTGAAGATGCAACTGTAAACATATTTGAACTGGATGAAATATCCATGATTCTATCTTCAACATCACTTTTTGTCCACCTTCGACATATATATTGGTCAGGTATTGTTCCAACACAATTAATGTTGAGAATACGTAAACAATGTGAGCATAAGATTCCCATCTCAGAAAAAAAAAACTTACAAGTACAACAAATGTTCATATCCTTGAGGTTTAAACAAACCTTATGTCGAACTATGTCAATATCTGGGTGCCAAACATGATATTTCAACTCATCCCACACCTACCCATTATCTCTTGATGATATGCAGCACCTTTCAGAAATTGTGCTTCAAACACATAATAAGCTTCAATAGTGTATATATCTCTGGCATGTGAAAGAACTTTAGCATGATCCATAGCCATTGTAGGCACCCCTTGAGAACACCACAAATCCTCCGTATTCTCTTTACTCCTCCATTTAGAAATAACACTAACAAAAGAATTATAGAAATCACACAAGCTAACTGTCTTTGATAGCCTTCTTCAAATATGTATATATTCATGTTGTAAATTTATATTTATTCATTCTCTAAATATGTTTTTATTCATTTTATGAATCTATTTTTGTTCATGTTGTAAATCTATAATTTTTCATGCTATAAATCTATACTTATTCATGTTGTAAATCTGTTTTTATTCATTCTCTAAATATGTTTTTATTCATGCTGTAAACTTTTTATTCATGTTGTAAATATGTTTTTATTCATTTTGTGAATCTATTTGAATTAGGTATGTATTTTGATGATAATGTGCAATTCAAACTTGGTATGATTAGTTATGTTGTACACACAAAAGAGGGATTTATTTTGGAAAAAATGGATTAAAGTATGTTAGGGTAGAATGTCTTGGAAAGGTGTGTGCTTTTCATTTAAGTGCAGGTTGGGATGAAAGAATAAGGTGTTTTCAAGTGAAATCAATGATGTTGGAGCATAGATGCAACACTCAATTTACATTAGGGATAATTAGTCAGAAGTGGGTAGAGTGGAAATATGAAGAAAAGGTGAGGCAAAATCTTAGTATTGGTTATTCAGAGTTGAGTAGGGCCATTAAAGAAGAGTTGAACATCAATATTTCAACAGTGAATGGACAATAATGAGTGATCAACAAAATGTAAATAACCCAATTTCATTTTCTAACTCTATTTGTATTGATTTTCTAAATTAGTTTCTATTTATTTTCTGAATCTTTTTGTACTCATTTTGCTTTGTTTTTCTGGCTTATCAATTGTAGGGATTATCCAATGTCATTCAAGATCTATTCCCAGGAGTTCAACATAGAAATTGTGCTAGGCATGTGCATGCTAATTGGAGTAAGAGCCACAGAGGGAAAGTTCTGAAGGGTAATTTCTAGCAGATTGCAAAGACACCAAATGAAGCACAATTTGCTAAAATTAGAAAGCTTTAGAGAAGATTGATGTTGCTGCCTGCGTTAATCTTGACAAATATCCAATGCAATACTGGTGCAAGGCTTACTTCAAGGAAGATGTCAAGTGTGACATGGTAGATAACAACCTAAGTGAGGCATTCAACAGAACTTTGTTGAGTGCAAGATCAAAGTTTATAATTCCATTGCTTGAGGATATATTGGTAGCAACAATGAAGAGGGTAACAAAGAAAAAAAAATAGTGGCTGAAAATTGGAGAGGAAATTACGGCTCATTGGTGATGAAGAAACTCAATGAAAGCATACTTGGGAGTGCAGGTTGGGATGTGGCATTCAATGGAGTTGAGGGGTATGAGATTAAAAAGGGCAGATTTTAGTTCAAGGTAAATTTGCATTTGAGAACTTGTTCTTGTAGGCTTTGGCAATTGACTAGTATTCCATGTTGTCATGACATTTGAAGATTGATGGAGGCAATGATGCTTTTTGTGTTTTTGTAGATTACTAGCTAGTCTTTTGTAGATGTATGATTTTGTGGATGAACAAATGATTGTTTTGATACTTTAAGGCTTCTGAATTATATCGATCTGAGGCTATTTTGGTGTTGTTTTGATACTTCAATGGTTTACTAGTTTATGGTTACAGTGTGGTGTTTATGGTTTATGGCTTATAGTTTATTGGTTTATGGATTATGATTCATTGGTTACTAGTTTACGGTTTAATTTATTGGTTTATGACTACTGGTTTATGGTTTATGGTTACAGTGATTTAAATGAGGCACAACATTATTTAACAGGGCATGTAATTTCCATTCATTACATTGGCAGCAATGATTTAAATGAGGCACAACATTAACATTTTTCATTCATTACCATCTCAAACCAACAATTTTACTACAATTACAATAATGAGAACAAAACACTTTTTTCTTAGTATGTACTTTGTTTTCTTGTTTCATTTCACTAAACTCGGTTACAATTAGGTCTCGCACACCTCCTATTTCACGACTCAAAGAAAATAGCATCGCGTTTATGTCTTCATGCTCACATTCTCCCCTCCTAGAACTTTGATTATTCCATTAAAAAAAACCCCAACGGTTTCCATCCTGTACATGTAAAATTCAAATAGTAAACAAAATTTAAAAAATTTGCATAAAAAAATATGCCCATAATTTTTTTTTAAAACATGCCATTATGCCCATAAATTAAACAAATTTGCAAAACTGGAAAAAATTACAGTTAAACAAATTTGCCTAAAAAAATTCCATAAACAATTTTGCAAAAACTTAAGAAATAATAAGAAGAAAAATTACAGAAGGGTGAAGAAAATTAAGAGAAAATTACAGAATAAATGGAAGATATTGAAAAAATGAATAAAATTGAAATATAAATTCTCCCAATACCTACCTTCCATCTTTGACCCCCAAAGAATTTTTGTCTGAGTCTCTCGTTGTATAAATCGGAGATTTCAAAACACAATTGCAAAATATACTAGGCTCGTACTCCATATTTGGTCACACTCGTGAAGAATTCGAAGAAGATGACATCTTCAACAATGTCTTTTGTGTTGATGTTGATGAACCCATACAACAAACAGAGAGGAGGAGAAATCAATTTGAGAGCCAAATATTTAGGGTTTTGGTTGTTCAGAAGCCTAATTTGGGGGAAAATAACACCATCTATGTATTTATAAGCTAAAGACCTGGTCTGAGTAGACAAATAAAGCCACATCAGCTTGAAACTGACGACATGTCATAACCTATATCGAAAAACCTACAAAAAATGCTATGCGAAAAAAAAAATTGGTTTATGGCTCGAATAATCGGGAATGGTTCATGGTGTGAGATGAAACTTTAGCCTTATATATTTATTTAGGTCATTCACAAGCATTATTTATATAACTTATTTATATTACATTTATTACAAGCATTAATTAATACAATTAATTTAATCTTTATATAAATCTATTATTATTATTATTATTATTATTATTATTATTATTATTATTTTGAGTACTATTGACTTCGTTACAATGTAGTATCTGTCCATACATACTTTCTCAACCTACTAAAGTACAAAAAGTCAATGCCCCCACTAGGGTTCGAGGTTCGAACCTATCACTTGACCTAATAAGAACCACTAAGATTAGGCAGATAATATTAACTAAAAAATATTGGTCCAGTTGTTTATTGAAATGAATGGTGCATATTATTTTAATTTTAGTATTATTATTATTATTATTATTATTTTTCCTACTTTACCCTCTATTATATCATTTATTTTTTTCTAAATACCTCCGCATTCTGTCACTGTAAACTTTAGTAACGTAAAATTTCGTTAACTATTTATTATTCTAAATGTTTAACTTACTCATTGATTTCCATAAGGAAGGTCTTAGGTTCGGACCTCATCCCAATCAGAATTTTCATAATTGTTGAACATATACTATGAAATGTTAGAATGTATTAAAAATATACAATATAAAATTTAATATAAACTTTGGTCAATTAATTAGTCAAACTATATACATAGCATTCAAATTTGAGCATCAAATATTACAAATAAAGAACCTTGAAAATCATTTTCTTATTTTTTTAAAAAAACATATCTAGGTTAAGTTTTTCTTTTCTTTTCTTTTTTTTTTTTGTTTAATTAATCTTATTTTGATTATTTAGAACAATACTCAATATTTTAATTATGTTTTTTGCATTATTAGGAAAGATTTAGGTCATTATTGATGTAGCGGATATGCTTAGGTATTGTATTTTGTAGTGTAGGGAATCGGGTAGCTATGCATGTTGTCAGTCGTTCTCGATGTTAAGTAAGGTGCAAATAAAAGTCTAAAAAAAAAAAAAGAAGTTCCCCCTCTTAACACTAAGTGCACTATTTATAGAGATCTAGATATAACACATGTCGGGAGTTTGCCATGTTTGTCGCGTGTTCCACATACACGGGTGAGGATGAAGGCGTTTTCTATAGGTCCCCGTACATGGAGATTCCTGATGTGTCTGGCTCTAATGTGACTGGGCAGATGATGTGGTTAGCTACTTTTGCCCACATGTACAAGTGGTCCTTATGTCCAGATAAACCAACCTGAGCATTAAGGTCAGAAGTTCTAACCTATTCACAGGGGATGGGCATAACAACGAAAGGGGTGATTATGCACTTAAACTCGGGTGGGTTGGACCATGAATGGGTCGAGTATGCTCGGGAAGTGGTTTTCAACGGCCTGCTGAGTACATACCGAGCTGGTACATGATTACACGAACGAGGAATATTTCTTATCAAGTAGCCCCCCTAGCCCGTGCTCAGAGGACCAAATGGTCCTGCGAAGCTCGGGCTAATCGATTCGAGTATTACTAGTGGCTAAAAGTTCTTTGACCAGGTGGCTAGTTACCCGGGGTGGTAGCTGGTCGGTCCTCTGAGCACGGGCTAATCGGTTCGAGTATTGCTAGTGGCTAAAAGTTCTTCGACCGGGCAGCTGGTTACCCGGGGTAGCAGCTGGTCTTGCTGCCACCCGAGCGACTGATTGCGCAAGGCACGCGCACCTTGGGCGCTGGGCGCGGCATGCTCGCCTGGCGCTCTGGACGTGTGTATAGTGTCTAGGCCACCTGCGTGTCTCTCGTTGTACTCATTGGGTTGTTCGCGGGAAGTTCAGGCACGTGGTAGGTGGAGGCTGGACAGGGTGGTTGAGATAGTTGCATGACATGACAACGTGGGGCGCGTGTCTGGTGGGATTTGACACCCTATGGATGTCGTACACATGGAGGGTGCAAGGGGATTCTCCAATAGTATAACAGGAGGGAATCTAGTCCATACAAGGCATCTCTCACAACACGATCGACTTGCTACCTCAGTGGTTTAGGTCTTTTCCTCCCTATACTGGTGTGTTTGGGTTCAAACCTTGGTGGTAACTTATTTACGCTATTTTATTATATTTATTCATTAGTCATTCAATTATTTATTTATTTATTATTTAGACTGTCATTTTTTGGGCGGCACTATTGGGCTTTGTACATGTTGTATTGGGTCTCACGCCCCATTTATATTCTTATACCTAGTTTATGGTAGACCAGATCCTGATATATATACATACACGCGCGCGCACACACACTAAAAGTGAGTAATTTGAGTATGCAATATATTCCAAATAATATGTATGCTAGTGATTAAAAATATAATTGATTAGTTTTTATTGTCACTCAAATATATATTGTTAGAATATTTTATTCTAATATTATTGTGGTCCATGTATTAAGTGATCTGAACAATTAAAATTCCATTTTGATAGGTAATGGAATAAAACTTGTAACAGATCAGGGGTTATAATTCCTCTCTCTTTGGTTTTCAAATAAGGCTATTTAAGCCTATTTAATTGTATGGGTTTATGGCCCATTATTGCCATAATTCCAATATTAAATATCGGAATGTCAGGTTATGTTGAACAGACAATATATAAGGGCCAAGAATATTTTCCTATCCTATCACTTGGGAAAACTTAGCGTGAAAGACCAGAGAGAAAAAGGGTTCTGCAAATACTAAGAGAAAGAAGAGGTGAAGAGGAAAGGGCTCAGAGCTTCATCAAACTCCATGGAATCAGGTTAGTAGTTTACGCTTCTTATGAAAGTATTGGTTAAATCATTCAATGCCTTTTATAATAGTCTTACATTTGGTATCATGAGCAAGGTTAGGTATAATGATTTACCTTTTTTTTTTACGAAATTTGTGTATATATATATGCGTTAATTCTTAATAATTTGTGTATATATATGCGTTAAATTTTGTATTGTTATCATATATGTATATTATGGATTTATGGTCATATACATATATTAAAGTTATAATCTTTTTGAC
>NXFB01000023.1:121044-135062 GCA_002525835.2 Ipomoea batatas | reverse complement strand
TTGTGTACCCCACGGGTGATGTGTGAGAGCTAACTGTCGGGTGTTCTAATAGTAGTGTGGGCGTTGTGTACCCCACGGGTGGATTAAGGACTGTGTTATGTGCCTGAATTATTGAGATAATGTGAAATTGCTTTTTGTTAGAATGCTTGCAGGTCGACTACGAATGTTGGGTAACGTTTACCTTACTTTATTGTATTACTGATTGTGGTTTCGAAAACCTTTGTTTATTTTCGAGTGACCATGGATATCCTTACTTAGCCGTCGCGCTAACTACACTTCATTGTGTCCTTTATCAGATGCAATCTAGCACAGGTTCCTGCAGTCCACAGGACTCAGATCCGTTTGAGTTCGAGTTCCCTATATATGATTATGATGATTATGCACAGTACCTACTAGACGGAGATCCCTACGCCCCGGGCTATGCACCTGACCCGCCTACGTTGACTTGTACTCCAGAGCCCAATCCTGTTCCAGTCTCACCGGAGGTACCTGTGTGGACCCCTGCTCCCGTCGAGCCACTGTGTCCTTTCGATGCCCTTCAAGCCCGCTATGGGTTCTACCCCATAGAGATCGTTCCTGGTAGCAGTCCACTAGAGTTCGTAGTTCATTACCCGTACCCATGGGATCCGAGTCCCCCGGATTACCTTGACGAGTGGATGATGTACATGAACACTTGTCGGTTTCTAGACCATATTATGTGGTTCGAGGGTGAGTGGCACGTGGTTTGGGGAACCTATACGGGCCCAGTGTACCACTCGTTAGACTAGGTAGAGTCTAGAGTGGAGGGAGTTCAGTCAGTGTTTTGTGTACATGTATCTTTTGTAGAGGTGCTAACTCTGAATGGTTGTCTAGCCGGGTCTCACTAAACTCTCCTGATGGGTTGTATTATTAAACCCTCGTTTGTTTTTGGTAGCTTGTTAGCTACGCCTCTTGATGACATAGATATATATATATATATGATGCAGTTATATTCTAAAGTTGTCTTGAATTTTGACGCCAAGAAACACGATCCTTGTTTTTGTTGTTTAGCCTGTGCATCTAGAATGAATCCCACCTGAATAAGGTTGGGCTTGGTCTAGGTGTGGCGGTAACTACTCCGGTGGTTCGGTGTAGCCAAGTCGGGGTGTTACATCATCATTAGATGCATGTCTTAAACTAATCTCTTCTCCTGTTTGCTTGGATTTTTTAACACCTCGTTTAGTCTTCGTCTTGCCTTCAAATGGTCTCTTCTTTGCTAGAACAATTAGTTATAATGTCAGTACGTTAGCATATTGTTAATCACAACCTTTATGCGCTATAATTTGAATGCGGAAGCACAAATAACAATGAATCGCATGTAAATAAAATCAATCAACGGTTCATAATCATGAATTTTTAATTAGAACAAGAATAAGGATAAAGATTTACTTGATTCCATTGGAGATGCAACCTATAGCTACTTAAATAATCAAGAATGCTTCACCTCTCTGATCTGTATGCTTTAATAACCTCCTGATGATATAGAGACTAAAAAACTTAGAGAGTATAAAAACCCTTATCATCCCTAGAGTTTTCCTAAGTATTTATAGATGTGATAAGAACATCTTTCAAAGGAATGGGAAACCTCCTTCTAGAATAGAAATTCCTTTAGGACTGTGAGCCCCTTTTAGGAAACTCGTAACATTTTCCAACCAACATCTTTTAATCTTGTTCCTTATGGAATTACAACATTTATTATATAAATCAATGTTAGAAAATAATTATTTCTAACAGTCTCACACTTGATTTATATAAGTCTGACACCTTTATTATATGAATCAGTTAGGAATACATTATTTATAACACACGTATATATAAATGAATGCACTACTTTTGGTATTATATATACCTTTCCAACAGTTGAGCAATAAAGCATTTTTGCAAACTCAGAATTAATATGAGAATAATCCATTGACAACTATGCACTGTGAACTTATATACCGTATATATACCGTATTTTAACGTAACGCACTATAAATATAAATGTAGACACCATGCCCTCCTCTTCTCTTGAACTAAGCCCATAAATTCACAGAGTTATTTATCTCAACTCTAAATTGCCATTTAAAATAATTACTGGCCGCTGCATATTCACTTCTACCGACTCGGTTACAATGTAGTATCTGTTCATAACTACTTTCTCAACCTACTGAAGCACAAAGAGTCAACAGATGCCGAACCTACTGAAGCACAAAGAGTCAACAGATGCCTCCACCGAGGCTCGAACCCACTCCCTTCCACATGGGAGTGTACCGAAGTGTACCGGATGCCGCTTGACCACAAGGCCTTTTGCGATGCAGTTAAGAAATTAATTTTACCCATTATCAATTCATATGAAAAGCTGTATTATTGGCTACATAGAAACACGTATTTAGTACTAATATGCCTAACATACACATGCACCTTATTTAATTATCTATTGCACTTACTAACAGCTCACTCTACACACAATTTGAGTTTTTTTTTTAATATTACTAACTCTATTAGAATGCATATTTGTTCATAACTACTTTCTCAACCTATTGAAGCACAAAAGTCAGTATTGCCTCCACTGAGACTCGAACCCACCACCTCCCGTATAAAGGGAAGGGTTTGATGCCACTGGCCCACAAGGTCCTTGGACACACAATTTGAGTTATTCAAGTAGGAAAACAATAACATGAAGCGTAACCCATTACATGAAGGCCTTGCTTGGTAAATAGCGGTTAGCGATAGCGATTAGAAAATAGTGGATTGCGTTAGTGGGTTTGACTAGCGGATTATATTAACGGATTGTAAAAAAATGTTTGATAAAATTAGTTATTTAGATTAGCAGTTAACATGTAAAATGACCAAAAAAATATACATATATTACATAATAATAATAATAATAATAATAGTAATTATTATTATAATAATAATAATAATAATGTAAAAAAAATTTAAATAAAAATAAAGGAGTTTGTTTCCCCACTTCTCCCACATGACCACATCGGTGGGAGAAGTAAGGAATGGAGCCTTGAGGATCCTATAAAAGGAGCCTCAAGGCTCATTGGTTATTGATTATATTGCCCACCCGCTGGGCAAGCGGATGGGCAAGGTTTTGACTTTTGAGCCTTGCTGAAGGTTTCTTATTTAAGGAGCCTTCAAAAGGTTGCTTTGCCTATAGTTAATTTTTTATATATATTATTAATTATTAATATATTAATTAATGAGAGCGTTTTGGGGAAAAACATTTCTTTTTTCAAAACGTCAATTGCAAATGATGCAGCCATTTTACCAAATAATAATTTTGGTGTTTTGATTGAGGTTAGAATGTTGAAATGGTGGATTTATCAAAATTTTGGTGGATCCGTCATTTACCACACATGTTTAAAGTCTAACAATGATTTTAAATATTAACCATTTTGCATGTTGTCAAGACATCAAGATATTTGGATAGTGAAGTTTGTGGTTTTTTCGAGTTTATTACCAAAATGGTCCTTCGACTATTGCGAAATTACCAATTTAGTACTCAACAGAAAAATAAATGGAGAACCAAATTGATTAAAATTTTCAAAATCGAGGGACATAATTGGTCATGAAAAATTGTTAAGGGCCAAATTAATAATTTTACAATAGTCGAGGGATCATTTTGGTAATAAACTCTTGTTTTTTCCCTTCAAATGATTGCACATCGCATTAATCCATGTGTAAGATATATTAATATAATATATCTATATACTTAGAAAGTGGGATACAAAAATATGGACAAAACACAACGCTTTCTATTAATGCCCTCAAACTCTTATAATTCAAAGCTAGAAATTAAATACGATGTTATTTATAAGTTTAAAAAAAAAAAAAAAACTAACCACTAACTATTAACTTTATTTAACAACCAATAAACCCACTAACTTTATATTTTGAGTTGGTTTAATATTATAACATTGCATATTTAATCCTAAGTCAGAAATGTTAACTATTCCAATCTTCTTCTTCAATTTGAGAAAAGATTTGATCTTTTAAGGGATTCGTAAAAGTCTGTAACTTAACACTCACTTGAACAACAATCAACTCTCTGATTTTGTGATAATTGATATCAATGTTTTTGTTGCAATCATGAAAGACATGATTCTTGAATAACAAACTTACAGAATTATTGTCACAGAAAATAATCGTACATACTTTCTCTGCTTGAGTTGTAAAAACTCCAAAATTTTTTGCTTAAATAACACAATTTATTGTTGCAATGTATTCTGCTTCTGCGGTTGACAGTGCTTCTTTGAAGACATCTTGGCAGGAATTCCTTTAAAATTGAGAACAAAATAAAATGCATATCCTAATGTGCTTTTTTTAGTCTCCACATGGAAGCAGGCTTTTGAAGAAAATACAAAAGAATATCATCATTCAAAGCTTATAATTACATAAACATAAATATAAGAAAACATTTTTTTCTGATTCTTTTGTGTTGTTTGAGCACTTAATAACAATCTTAAACAGGGTACCAGTCATTCATTCGACACAATCAAACACCAAATTTATTTGGATAAAGTCTGAACATAACATTAAACATCTAAACATCTGCAGAGGTAAAATCAATGCTGGATGAAAGAAGCAATGCGGCCAATGAGATGTTTAGCTTTCTCTGAATAAGGATCGAAGATGTCAAACACATGATCCTCTCCTTCAACATTAATCAGCTCAATATCTCCTTCCCACCCACTTTTCTTCACTTCCTCAACATATCGAATTCCCACTCCTTTCAGCGCATCTTTCTCTCCCACACAGACAAACATCCTGGAACAACCCAACCCAGACAACTTCGGAGCATTTTCCACAAACGGATTAATCAGGGGATTGTCGATTCCATCTGGAGCTGTCGGGTAAACGAATCCCCAGACCCTTCCGGCTAAAGATTCAGTGTCGGCTTCGAATGAGCCCCAGAAGTATGGGTAAGATAGAATCGCACCTGTGATCTTCACTTCCCCGATTTTTCCAGCTCTAATCAGGGTGTTGTGGACTATATTACCCCCGGCGCTATCCCCGCCGATGAGAATCTTATCGAAGTTACCATGGTTAACTAACCATGGTTCTTTTACGCCGATTTTCTCCGGGTGCGCGTGAGAAGCGACCCACTGTAGAGCCTCCCAGCAATCCTCATACGCGGCCGGCAAGGGGTTCTCCGGCGCGAGCCGGTACTCGACGGAGACGGCGACGGCTTGGGCCTCCGAGGCTAGAATGTTGAGGTAGCGGTGGTAGAGGGAGGAGAAGGCGGATTCGATGCAAAAGCCACCGCCGTGGAACCAGACTAAGATGGGGAGTTTTTGGTCTGCGGCGGCGAGCTTTGGGAGGTAGATTCTGGCGGAGATATGAGGAGAGATGGTGACGTCTTTGGAGGAGACGGCGGCGGATGGGTCTTCCGGCGACGGAGGAACAAACGGAAAGTCAGCGATCCGATCGACGCGGCCGTCTTTGTA
Organism: Ipomoea batatas; assembly: GCA_002525835.2. Taxonomy (NCBI): domain Eukaryota; kingdom Viridiplantae; phylum Streptophyta; class Magnoliopsida; order Solanales; family Convolvulaceae; genus Ipomoea; species Ipomoea batatas. Next base: position 129,606 of record NXFB01000023.1, on the reverse strand, counting down.
GACTATAAGCATTGGAGAGAAATCAAATAGCACGCCATCCTTGTTTGGAGCCGCCATAGTCTCAGACTCTCAGTATAATTAGGGAGCGCAATTATGTGAAGGAGAAAAGGATAACACACCCCAATACACGGAATGATTGACGTGAGAAGATACTAATTTTATTTAGTTTATTACCGAGATGGTATCTCGACTATTGCGAAATTATCAATTTGATCATTGATAATTTTTCGTGCCCAATTAAGTTCCTCGACTTTGAAAAATGTAACCAATTTGATCGTTCGTTTATTTTGCCGTTAAACATCCGTTAAATCAAGACCAAATTAGTAACTTTGCTATAATCAAGGGACCATTTCAGTGAAAATTAATTACCAATTTGGTCACTTGACTATAGAAAAATTACCAATTTGGTCCCGATTTAACGGATGTTTAACAGAAAAATAAACGGAGGACCAAATTGGTTAATTTTTTCAAAGTCGAGGGACTTAATTGGTCACGAAAAATTGTTGAGGACCAAATTAGTAATTTCGCAATAGTCGAGGGACCATTTTGATAATAAACTCAATTTTATTTTACTATCAAATTTTATTCTTAGTTTTTATTTACTCTTTCAAACTTTTAGGGTGTCTTTGGTTCATAAGTTTAACTATCATATGTATGTATATATTTTATTTATTTAATATATTTTTATATTTACAATATAACCCCAAGTATATATAATTAGATTAATTATTAAACACTAACCCTTCACCTCCAAAATCCTATTCTAAATTAATGATTCAATTATAAATATTGCTGCTAATCCTGCTCTAAGTGTTTTTATTGTTTAATTTTGTTTATTAACCGTTCTTAGTGTCATAATATTTAATGAGATGTCTCAACTTAATTATGTAAGTTGATTGTTAATTATTTATGAAATTATATAAGATAATAAACAATAATACAATTGAATTTATTTCTAAACAAGTTAACGAGCGAAGTCGTAACTTGTTTTATTTTATTTTATATTTTAATGCTATTATGTTTGCATTGTGGTGATATACTTATGTAATTATGTACGGAGTATTAGTTTTGTATTAAGTATATTTCTTAAATTATTTATATCCCTATTAAAGTTTTTAAAAAGTCTTAACACGTAGACTTTAAATAGACTCAAAGTAGGATTTACTTTAAAGCCTTTTTAATGGCCTAAATATTAAGCAGGCTTTTAAAAAGGTTTCAGGGCAGTCATGGCAATTGTAGGCTCAGGCTTAAGCCTAACAAAAAGACTACATACAGGCTCAGGTCAGGCAAATTATTGTGTGGACCATGGTCCACATAGCTGTGTGGACCGACCATGGTCCACACAACTGTACGTGTGGACCATGAACATAAGGTATATTATTTTTGTACTGTACTATAAAATAATGTACATTCAGTACAAAAATAATTTACCCCTAAAATAATGTACTTTATGTACAAAAATAATGTACTTTTAGTATATTAAAAATGTATTTTTTATTTATGTTCCACACAGCTTTGTGGACCATGGTCCATGCAATAATGATTGCTCAGGTCCAGGCCAAGGCTTTACATTTTGGTAACAGGCCCAAGCCTAATTTTCTAAAGCTCGGTTTGGCTCGGCCAATTTCACCACTATCGATAGGTTTCTAAACACTACTATGAGATTTGATTACCCCCTTTAGTATTGTCAAAGAGGGCCGGCCCAGCCACCGTGGGCCTAATATCTTGCGGGCTTTTACAAGCCGATTCTCCCCACCGCGGGGCGAGTTCGGGTTGGCCCGTGAGCTTTGACCCACTTTGATAGTACTAACCCCCTTAATTAAAAAACTGATTCCCTAATAAAATAAGAGTTTCATTCCATTATTCCCCAATCCTAATTAATTTGCTTATATATGTTTTTTATCATAATCGTGCTTTGGATATTTTTATATTAGAATATATTGTCTTAATTTTTTGTTCTTGTATTTTTAAAAACCTTTATTCCCATTATAGGATCATACAATCATACATAACCAAACAACAATATTGGCAATCATTCCAATTCCACCCTACTAACAAACATGCCAAATACTTTCACCAAAACTTATTACCATTACCAAGTATTTGATTCCTATTCTGATTCCAATTCTGATTTCCATGTGCGAACCAAACACACCCTTAATGTTGATATTTTCCTTGAAACTCATATTCTCATACGATGAAAAATAATTAATCGTATATTATCACATCAAGGAGCACAAGTGATGAAGTAGAAACATAAAGTCGATGTAATAGAAGTGTAAAACTCCCGTAATAAATTATACCATGGACCAATATTTACTTTGCATTTTGGATCATGGTTAAAAATGTCTTTTGTTAATAAATTATGCATATGTACATAAATTGAAGACACATAATTTTTTTTTATCTATAGACACATAGGTGGTATTTGATTCTCATTAATCATTATCATTCCAATTCTAATATTTGAACCAAATACACCTATAATATGTTAACTGGAGGCACAATCCGAGAATGATGTAACAATAATTTCACCAGGAATGATGTAACAATAATTTCACCATCGGCCAAATCGTAAAGTAGTCGTCGACAAGCTTGGAACATAGAAAACGACAAAATGTTGACACAAGCTCATGCAACAATCTCACAAGACAAAACAGGTGGCACTGACCAAACGGATCAAAAATTTTAGAAGCGCGTTGAAAAATATTACAATGACAATCACCCCAACGGTGGCCAAACATAATGCACAAAACATTAAAATCACATTGAAGTCTAATTCGTAGATTGACCCTGAAATTTCATCACATTTATTGTAAGTTACAAGGAATGCACGCTAGTGGTGCTAGCGATGCCGATATTATGGTACATGCAACGGAAGAGGTATAAACAAAAATATGATTGAGACAAATTTGGCTATGAACACGTATGTGCCATTTGCAAAGACCTTCCAGGCTAGGTGATCTCATTTGTAGCTCGTCAATTCTCCTTAAGTAAATCATCTACCAATCAAGCATCAAGGACGTGTAGAAGGTAGTGGAGGTACGTGTAATGAAGAAGGTTTTCCTTGATCAATGGGGGAAAAGACAGTGAAGCGAAAAGTCATTGAACGCTATACCGACAATGATGATGATGATGATGATATCCAAGCATCGTTACAAAAACAAATAGAAATGTTACAAAGATATCAAAAAATGAAATTGGAACATGACGAAGGGAATGAGGAGACTTCACAAACATATTCAAAAGATATTGAACTGAGACAATATGAAATTCGATTGATAGAATATGATATATTGATGAATGACACATTAGAGATGACGGTGGAGCAACTTGCTACACACATAGAGTATTGTAATGATATTAGACAACGTAGGCGAACTGCAACTAAGTTTTTATTTATATTGTTTTAAATGTAATAGATGATATTTTTTTAAAAATTACTTGTTTATAATTTTATATTCTTGTAATTTTTTTTTAAATTTTAATGTAATATGTGATATTTTTTTCTTGTAGTTTAATTTCTTTTCTAACCGCTTTGTAGTTTAATTTTTAAGTAATTAGTTTTAATTTTTAATCAATTAGTAGTTTAATTTTAGTTTAAAACACAATTATTTCATATATTTTAAAAAAATATTCATATAAATATATATACAAAGAACAGAATGAGATTGAATTTATTAAATTCAATCTCATTCTGTTCTTTTATATATGTGTATGTGCCGTTGCAGCAACGGATAGTGCAACGGAACTATCCTTTGCTGCAACGGATAGTTACTGCAACGGCAGCAACTATGTTTTTTATTATTTTTTTTATTTTTAAATTTTGCCTATATATATGGTTCACATATATCTCATTCATATTACTCAAATCTTACACTTCTACATCAATATTTTTCTTACTAGCAAAATGTCATCACTCCCTCCTAATTGGGATCTCATGGATGATGATAGTAGTGATGATAGTAGTGATGATTCAATTGGAGAAGAAATGATGGCAAACATGTTGTTGTTGACTAAAAAGCTACTTAAAAAACGTCAAAGTTCTTCCCAATCGAGAAAGAAACGACGATATTCCAATAAGAACCATGAGTCAAGCCACGATCGTTTAGTCACCGATTACTTCAAGGAGAGGACTTCACAAACATTTGCAAAAGATAGTCAATTGAGAGAAGATCAAATCCGATTGAGAGAATATGAAATTAAAATGAGAGGTTATGAAATTCAATTGAGAGAAGATGATATATTGATGAAGGATACATCGGAGATGACCGAGGAGCAACTTGCTATACACATAAAGTATTGTAATGATATTAGACAACGTAGGCGAACTGCACCTCCGCCATAGGTTTTTATTTATATTGTTTTAAATGTAGTAGGTTATATTTTTTAAAATTTCCTTATTTTTAATTTTATTTGTAATTTTATATTCTTGTAATTTTAATTTTAATGTAGTATGTGGTATGTTTTTCTTGTAGTTTAATTTTTATGTAATTGGTTTTAATTTTTAAGTAATTAGTAGTTTAATTTTAATTTAAAACACAATTATTTCATATATGTATGAAATAAAACAAAATATACATATATATACAAAGAACAGAATGAGATTGAATTCAATCTCATTCATTCTGTTCTTTGTAAATATATCCGTTGCTGTTGCTGCAACGGCAGCAACTTTGTTTTTTGTTTTTTGTTTTTTTTTTTAATTCTAATATTATTTTTAAATTTTGTATATATATATATATATATATATATATATATGTGGGCACGCTCCCATTCGAACTGCCGCCCAAGAAAGAAATGAGAACGCTTCACAGTCGTCCGTCCAGATCAACATACAAATCAGATGTACCTTTGCACCAGATTCAATGCTTCCAGATAAGCCTTTGCCCTTCTTCCACCACCATTTGAGTGTATGGAAATACATTATTCCAGATTTTTTGAATTCTCACCTCCCAAATTTTCCAACACACAACAAGGAGCTGACAAAAGGATATTTGATCCATGTTCTTCAGATATCCTGTTTAGAGATTCTGTCCACATTCTTGTTGAAGAACATAGAGGACTTAGAGAGATTGATGGACTGCCCAGAAGCATTACCAAAGTTTGTGAGAATTGATTTTTACAATGTTGACTTCTAGGGAATTTACTCTACAAAATATGTAGCAGTCATCTGCAAAAAAGATGTGAGATAACCTAGAGCCCCTTTTGCAATAGAAATACCATGAATTTCCCCTGCTTGGACCTCCTTGTTAATCAAGACACTTTGACATTCCATTACAAGAATAAATAGATAGGGTAAACCCATCCTAGGCATAATATGTCCCAAGCATTGGCCTTCAAGAATTATGGAATATTGCACAGACCTCATACACACTGAAATCATCTCCATAAACTCCTCACTAAAACCAAGTTTAACCAAAACCCCTTCCACCAAACTCCAGTTGACTCTATTGTACGCTTTGCTCATATTAAATTTCATCCCCACTGCCTCCCCCTTCCCTTGGGTTTTCCTATTCAGATAACTAGTATAGTACCCGTGCGATGCACGGGATATATATTGTTAAATTTATTTTATAATTATGTGAATTAATTAAAAATGGATATAATATTTACATAACACCTAAAAAAATAAACATAAATATTTATCTCACAATAAATATTGAAATACAACTTATATTATGAATAAAATTAAATTAATCAAAATTACAAATTATTAAAAATTTCATGATATACAACATTAGTGGTTGATGTAGAAGTTCCACTTGACTCATTTGCAATCAATATCTTTAGACCATTTGGATTGTTAATCCGAGATGCAGCGACGTACAATTGACCATGTACAAACACAGATTTCTTTAGTAACAATCCTACATGTGACAATGTTTGACCCTGACTTTTATTAATGGTCATTGCATATGATAACATCAACGGAAATTGTTTTCGTTGAAACTTGAATGGCAACCTTGGATCGGATGGGACATGGACATTCGGGGAATCAAAACTTTATTTCCTTTGTTAGCACCAGTCATTATCTCTGCTTCAATAATACGGTCTGCTAACTTGGTGATTATCATTCTGGTACCATTGCATAAGCCAATACTATGGTCAATATTTCTCATCAACATTACTGGTGAACCAATTTTCAAGGTCAATGACGCTTAATATTACCATTTATATCTGAATTCAAATCCGGTGTCAAATTTAAGTCAAATGCACGAACATGACGCTTGGTTGTGTCAGCTGTATCACGGGCAGCCAGGAGTTGAGAGGAATTTCCTTTAATTAAAGGAATAATTTAATAATAAAAATGTTAGAACATATATAATATTGATGTTCAAATTAATATTGTTTACTGTATACAACATACTTGAAATGTTGCTTAAAGGTAATCTCTTTCTCATTTGTTCATTCGATGTCGGCGTTATTGTCGTTCGCACACACGAATAGTCTGATAATAAAACAAATATTAGACTCTATAGTAAAGTAATGTGTAGAACTATACGTTGAAAACTATAATATTCTTACCATTAGTAATAACACTTAAAGGTGTACAATATGAATTTTGGAATACACCAAATACATGTCTTTGACTTGTCTTTGCCAACAAATTATTAATGGATGTCGTCCCAATATTCTCATTACACGTCATTTGTTCATTTTCTGCAAAAATAAAAAAAAATAAGACCACTAAGGCACTAATCCACATTATTTGTTGAAATTAACAAATATCTTGAACACAATTGCATGTAATACATGAATTATATAGAACTTACTAAACAATAATGTATAGAACTTAGTAAAGAGTAATGTATAATGAATAATGAAAAAGTAATCACTATGAATAATTATATAGTTATATAAATTTATATAATGTAGATTACAAATGACATTTATATTACTCTAATATATACGGAATACTACGGTATGGGCGTGTTTATATTGCGCATGAGGTAACTTAATACAATATAATAATAATAATAATAATAATAATAATAATAATAATAATAATAATAATAATACGAATTATTAATTATAGTAATAATACTCCTTAATATTTTATTACAATGGAGCCATGTGCCATATTTGAAAACATGTTTTATTCTTTGTCATTGAGAACTAAAAAAGATGAATTGGGAGACGCAAATGATGGGTAACAGCAGAAAGATTGTGGAGTTCACGTGTACACATTTGTATCTTTTGACTATTTTTTTGTTTTTTTTTTGGAACAGTTTTAATTTTTTTTTTTAAGGCGAAACACTTTTAATTAGAAATGGAAAAAAATCAGCCATTTTTAGAAGAACGGTTAAAGGTGTATAATATAAATTTTAGAATATACAACATACATGTTTTATGACATTCTAATATTTTCATTACATGTCATTTGTTTATTTTCTGAAACAAAAAACGAAAAAAACCAATAATTCATATAATTTGTTGAAATTAAAAAGAATATCTTAACACCAATCCATATAATACTTGAATTATAGAGAACTTAGTTAAAAATTTATTCAATTAATATAATAATCAAAGTATATTGAATTATATAATGTAGATTACAATGTATTCAATATATTTAAATATTTATGTGTTTTTAAGTGTGTGTATATATATATATATATATATATATATATATATATATATATATATATATATATACTCCGTTTTATTTATACAAATATGTGCATGTGGTATCTTAATAAATAATAATAATAATAATAATAATAATAATTTGTTTTATGGAGCCATGTGCTATGTTGAGTTCTTTCTCCTTGAGAATTTAAAAAGATGAATGGGAAGATAGACATGTTGTTCAGCAGCCGAAAAACTGGGTAGTTCTTGTTTTATGCATTTATATGTTTGACTCGGGATGATAAGAAAAAATCAACAAAAAATTGGGTGTACAACTTAATGGAAGAACACTCACCAATATGCCATATTGCCATGTGACTCTATTTGGAGGGTTCTTCAAGATTTTTAATTTTTTTATTTTCGTTCAGGCCCTCTGGAAACACCCTGATTGTTAATCTTAGTTATTCTTCTTTAAAATTACTTATATCCTTAAATATATCAAAGATTAAGTATGAATCAACCTATTAATATAAACAATGATGCAAGGTGAACTATGTATGGATCTGTCCTAAGAATAACTAATCTGCTTAATAACATATTTTATTGTTTTATGCCTTCATTGGTTCTTATTTATACATCTAGAACAATGCAAATGTTTATTCATTGTATTGAACAGAATAAACTCTGTGGAAATGTTTATTCATTGTATTGAACAGAATTTTGTAACCTAGGGTTGATGTATCTAGATTTCGTAAACTTATTACAATTGTAAGAAGTATGAAATAGAAGTGAGTAAATGCATTACCATTGTTTTGCTCATCATGCTTCCTCTTTGAACCAATAGTAGTTGAATTTGTAATCTTTTTCATATTCTCTTAATGAGTGCTTTGCCAATCTGGTACACAAAAAACATGAGAGAACATTTAGTATTTATATACTACTCTCCACTGAAATTAAAGTTTGTCCTTCATTTACTTAACAATGAGGAAA
>NXFB01000023.1:85229-97246 GCA_002525835.2 Ipomoea batatas | reverse complement strand
ATATAATTTGTAAAAAAAAGAAGAGAAGTTTAGAAGAATACCTTGAAGAAGAATTTCAATTTGCAATGGCGGAAGAGAGATGTGTACGATGACAGGGAGAGAGATGATGCGATGCGATGGTAGAGAAAAAAGTGAGCGTAAAAATTTAGGTTTAAAAAAGGGTAAACAAGAAAATAAAATAAAATACTTATTCCTGAGAGGTCAGCAATAGGCTAATACCAGGTGCTAGTAATAGATATTCCCCCCCTCTAAAAGGAATAGACCATTGTTTCTTGGAATACAAATGTTTACCAAACAACGGAATAGACTAATATTGGGAATGCTATGCCATTTCCTACCGATTCCGTGAACTAAACAACCTGTTATAGGATTTTGATTACTCCTCCAATTAAAAATCTCATTCTTAATTAAAATGGATATCATTCCATCTTATTGGTAATTTAATTTTTAAGTTTGGGTTAGTACTTTTAGATTTTCGTTTTGCTTTGTTTTGTTTTGTTTTTTTTTTGTTTGTTTGTTTGTTTTTTTTTTTTTTTTTCATATTGATGCTTTGGATGTCATTATATGAAAATAATTGCCTTTTTTTTGTTTTGTATTTTTAAAACTTTTATTCTCATTATAGGGTTATACACAACCAAACATCAATATTGGTAATCATTCCAACTCCACCATACTACCAAACATGCAAAATACTTTCACCAAAACTCTTTACCATTCTCATTTCGATTTTATCTGATTCCCAAGTGTGAACTAAACACACCCTTATAGTAGTGCGATACCGAATAATGTATGAAAAACTAATTAAAATAGTATATACATGAACGAATACATGGATGCATACAAATATATATGTGTATATACGAGCATGACTCTCGTACCTTAATAAGTTCACATGTTCAATTCTTTCGAATACCAACTCAATTGAGCTCATTGCACATGACATTTTTAGTATGATTTAGGTCATTTGTGTGACTTGCCAGTTAACATGAACAAAATTTATACAATTCATACAATTAAATAGTAGTTACAGTTTCTCTCGTCATAATAAAAAGGAAAATAGAAAATGCTAGGTCGAAATTCAACTTTACAATGTTCGATTTACCCTTTAGCCATTAAGATGAGCATAACGCATTCATAATCTGGTTACATATACACGTCAATTGATGAATGGCTGCGAAGAGAATCATGTGGGGGACAAAAGTGAGAGAACATCCACAATATCTTATAAGTGAAACTTAAACAGTGAATTTAATGTATATTGGAACCATTGAAATATGGTTCAGTTTCTAATGCATGAACGTTTCACTTATTTTTTATTTTTCTACTTTAATGTGATTTTACTAATTGTCATGACAAAAAATAAAAGAAGAATATTGTGTATTTTTTTTCTATTTTTAAATCAAGAAAATTCCAAAAAATTAGTAAATGTAAATTTAATTTTAAATTTCGTATCAACAATTCCATACTGAAACTTAGTGAAATATATATCAATAAGTTTGGAATTGAAAACTAATTAATTTCAGGGTATAATCAACATGTCAAAACAATAATTAATTGCATTTTGTAAAACAAGATCTATCCTCGTGTGAACAGACATAATAATCACGGCTAAAGGCCTTGTGGTCAAGCGGTATAGCTGTGGCCCTCCTAAGTGAGAGGTCACAGTTTAATCCCCAGTAGGTGTGTTGGCTCGTTGTGAAAGTATGTATTGTAAAATAATCACAACTACAAAATTTTCATATAACATCGCACTTATAACATTGGTTTTTTTTTTTTTTTTTTTTTTTTTTTTTTTTTTTTTAACCAACATCGTTAATAATTATAGAAAAACCAACGTCGTATAGCAAATGTATTTTTTTTTATATAATATACGATTATACGATGCCGGTCATTTCAAAAACCGACTTTGTATATTCATATTTTTAGAAATAAATTTTATTCAAAATATGACATTGAAAGGGGAAAAATGTATGCTTTTTTATTTATTTATTTTTTTTTTTTATAAATTTATTAAAGAAACGACGTTGGTTTTCTCTCATATTTCTAAATTATTATTTTTTTAACAGAAAAATGACATCAAGTTTTTAGAAAATCGACGTCGTTTATTTAATTTAAAATAAAAAATTAACATACGATGTCAACTTATACAAATAACCGTTTCGACCCCGCACCCCTTCGCCTCCCATTCTCACTCACACGCTTCCTCACGTGTGCAGTGGGTTCAAAGCAACACTTCGAACCCATGACCTTTTGCATGGCTCTGATACCAAATTAAAGCATGTGCTTCATCTCAACTAAAAGCCTAAGCTGATAGTTGGATTGCACATATATGTTTATATTATATTTATGCTCACATATATCAAAATTTTTGAATTATTGTTAATATATTTAGAATTTTATGAATTACTGTTAATATATTTCAAATATTAGGAATTATTATGCATATATATTTTGAATTTTATGAGTTATAGTATGTTTTTATTTTATGAAGTATTGTGTATATATTTAAAATTTAGGAATTATTAAATATATATTTTGAATTTTATGAATTATTCTGTATATATTTTGAATTTTAAGAATTGTTGTGTATATATGTTAAATTATATTTTAGGAATTATTGTGTGTGTGTAATTTCTCAACCTACTGAAGCACAATGAGTCAACAGTTGCATCCATTGAAGCTCGAACCCACTCCCATCATCCAGAACCCATTCCCATCAATCATGTGGGAGTGTTAATCGGGACACCGAATGCCACTTGACCACAATGTCTTTGGCTTTGTAATATTTGTTAAGAGTTGGAGTATGTAGGTTTTTGATTTTAGTTTAGTTAGAGAATCTAGGTTTCTAATTTTATTCACTCAAATTAACTAATTTTTTGTACAATATCCATTTCGTATATTAATTTACAATTAAAACTTTTAGGTGATGATTATGTTTAATCGGAGATTGTTTGTCAATGTGGGCAAATTTATCTTGAGGTAAGATTTTTCTCTTATTTTTTTCATACGAATTTTCGGCTTTCCCTTCTGCATCCGGTGATTGGCCACACCGCGGTCTATGTTCATTTTTTGTTTTTAGCTTTCCCTTGTGCATCTGGTGATTAGCTATACCGTAGTCTATGTTTAAATTAGTTTTGTTCATTGTATTGTTATTTTAGAAATTTACTGAATTATGTTAACAAAAGTTTATTTAGAATTAATATTATTTTAGACTGACTTATGATGGATAAAAGTTGGATGAATGCTCCTCGAATTAGTAAGAAATACAAAGACAGAGTTAAACAATTTTTAGACTTTGCAAAGCGTAGTGTTTCGAATAATAATGAAAGGTTCTTTTGTCGTTAGTAAAAAGTGTTGTAATTTGAGAAATAAAGTGCAGACGACATATTTGATCATCTAATCTGTAATGAAATTAATCATATTAATATACATTAAAGTAAATAGAGAGGACAAGAGACACATAGAGAACCATTAATATAATACAATAAAATAAATTTCGGGTTACTAACTAATAAACTAAATCACACAACTTAAGTAACTAACTAATTAACTTTAATATTAAATGTGCTCGAGATGATATGATTCCCCCTCATGTCCAATGGTCATGCAGAATCACCTGAAAAAAATTAAGGAATATAACACAAAGAAACACACAAAATTAGCATAACGTTAAGTAACGTAAGATTTACTTCACCCCGTAATATATATGCACTTTTGGATTAGGGAGTATGATGAGGATTAGTACATGTACACATATAAGGAATTAACATACACTTGATAAAATTTTATAATGTCTTTTTATTATGTATACGTTCTGTATGTAATCATCCTCTTATTTTAAGAAAATTAAATTGAAGTGCTAATGTTATTACAAAAATCAGAACTTCCATTAATAAGAAAGTGGTTATCAATCTGTGTGTCTGATCTGCATGCCTGATAAGAGAAAAGCTACCTTTAATTAAAAATCAAAGAATAGGGCCACACAAGAACTATTAAAATTAGAAAAATAATATAATCATATTGAAAACAACCGATGAGGAGTGCTGATAAAAAGAATGGATTGTGATAATATTTCCTTAGCACAAGATAGCCCCTAGGATTTTCTCAATCTGTCGAACACTCAAAGATTTGTCTTCTATTTGCACTATACTTCATATATATTTCCATTCACACTCCATTCACTCTGGGATACGTTCATAATAGTCTTTCTACATGTTCATAAAAATAAAATTTAATGTATATAAACATTATACTACTATACATATGCATCTTTTTTAATAACATTCAGAGTCATTTTCATTTTTGGTCCGACTGTTATTGGGGCATTGCCAATTTTAGTCCACTTCATTAATTTTTGCCACATTACGGCCGGTCTTATTTAGTCCTTACCACTTTTAGTCCACCATTAAAATTTTTGTTAAATAATCGTCCAAACCACGGGTATTTTGGTCTTTCTATGCTTTAATCATCTCATTTACCCTTTGTAGTGGCTTTCCTTGCACTTTTTCATCCAATGAAGAGGTCCAGCGAAAGCCATGGCTTTGTAATGTGGCTCACATGGCTTTCGTCGGGCCTCTTCACTGGATGAAAATGTGTAAGGAAAACCACTACAAAGGGTCAAGGAGATGACCAAAGCATGAAAAGACAAAAAAAACTCCTGTTTTGGATGGCCATTTGACGAAAATTTTAACGGTGGACTAAAAGTGGTAAGGACTAAATAAGACTGGTCGTAATGTGGCAAAAATTAATGAAGTGGACTAAAATTGGCATTGCCCCAATAACAGTAGGACAAAAAATGGAAATGACTCTAACATTCATATTGTAATATGTTCATAATATATATTTATTCAATATGATCATAAATTTAAACTTAATTATGGTTTCTAGCTAAGATTGATTTTTTTTTGATTTAATACCCAAAATGATCGCTCGACTATAGCAAAATTCACAAATTGATCCTCGACTATTGATTGAATCCAATTAAATCCTTTAACTTTTCAATTTTAACTCAGTTAAGTCCTCCGTCTATTTGGCTGTATGTTGGTCGTGATATCTGAGGATATATATATAATTTCAAGCACAAAGCTCAAAAGTTAATTCTTATAGAAAAAAAGAAAAATATTTCTTCGATTACAGAGAGAGAGAGAGAGAAAGAGATCCTCTGCCTAGCATGCAACGGTGAAATTGTGCGACTCCTGCAAGGCGATGGCCGCCGTGTTATGCGGCTCCGACACGACATTCCTCTGCCTGGTGTGCGATGCCAAGATCCACGCAGCCAACAAGCTCGTGTCACGCCATGTGCGCATCGGGGTCTGCTAGCATGCCCCGGCCAGCTTCACCTACAAGGCGGATGCCGCCGCCCTCTGCGTCACGCGAGCCCGCGACATCCACTCCATGAACCCGCTAACTAGCTTAGCACTTCAATAACGAGTTCGATAACCAGAACTCATAAGAAGTCGAGGTGGCATCGTGGTTGCTCCCAACTCCTAACAACGCCAAAGGAGTCGATTTGGAGGGATCCGAGTACAAATCTGCGGACTACTTGTTCAACGACATGAATCCGTACCTGGATATGACAATGATATCCGGCGGTGGAGATCAAAATTTAGAAACCTCGCCACCACCCCATCAACACTACAATTCAAACGGCATCATACCGGTGCAGAAGAAAATCGAGACTAGACACGTTATTGGCACCGTAGTCTATGACTACCATAATATCATATGTTCTCTAGTTGATCTCTAGTGTATAAAGTGATAGTAGGCTTTTTAACATAAAGTAATAATACGATTGACTCATAAGTGTAGGTGTTAGTATACTTTAAAATATTATTGATATTTGATATATAGGATTATCTAGAATTTTTAGTGAAAGAAATTGAAATATTTTAATTTATTAAAACATTCCACACTTATAAAAAATTTACAATTTAGTGTCAAATATTTATACCTTGATATAATTATATTAATGAAATTAATTAATTTGGAGCACAAATTAACTAAGTCTGATTAATTAAAGGGATAAAAGTATGTAAAGATAATGTCTAATGCTTGAAAGCGACAAAATGTTCATATCAAAGGTTAAAAGAGAGTATAAAGAATGTGATGACAAGATAAGTTGTATTCTAGATGATACAACAATTGACTCGTTTTAGTGGCTTCCTTGTAATAGCCCGCGTGGATCGGGCGCCACTTGCTTGGAGTGGGTGGTTATAGTACCCCTTGCCCGCATCTTTTGCCAGTCTCAACCGGTTGAACCCTGTCGACCTGAGTTCATGGGCTCAGGTTGGACCACCTTGAGGTCAACCTTGGGCACCAGGGTTAACCTTACCCAGATTCGTTCGCCCCCTCTCAGGTCAGTTCTCCTTAGCCTCCAACTGGGTCAGCTCACTCCAAACTTAATCTTAATATATCCATCAATATGTATATATAAAACCTTGACAAACTAAGTTTGCTATTAGTTTGACTTTTGATAAGCTCCCAAGACACATATTATTTGAGTATAAATAAGGGTGTTTTATAGCATTTTTAGCATCCTTAAGTGATAATCTTGTGAGATTTTGTGCTTTAAATTCATTAACCACACACAAAGCTACCCTTGGTGTAAATTGAGATATTTCAGAGGTCCCGAGAGCTACTAGGAACAAGGAACGAGCTAAATAAGCAAACCGAGCAAGTCAGGAGCGCCAGAGGACCAGGAAAGATGCAACCACGCGTGTAGGTGGCGTGACAGCTTTCCAGTAGCCATCCACGCCTGCAAGTTTGCAACCACGCGTGTAGGTGGCGTGGATGGAACACTGCGCGAAAAATTTTTTAGGGCAAAATTTCAGAGACTATTTAAGGGAACTTGATAGAATTTCAGAGGGGAGTTCGAAAATTTCCCAGCCCCAATTTCATTTCTTCTTCATTTTCTTAGTTTTTAGGATAGTTTTAGTCTTGCAAATTCACCATGTAAAGAAAGATTGAAGGCTTGGATTGAAGAATGCACTTCTTTACTAGGTGATCTCTACTTTAATCTATCTATTTTTCTTATCTTGTTTTTAGATTGAATTAGCTATTGTTCTTGAATTCTTGAATATGTGTGGCTAGTTTAATCTAGGGCTTGGATTGTGTGAAGCTATGTTGCTAGTGTGATGATCCTATGTCTTATTTTGAATTTGATTGATTTGCTTGTTGGAATTTCTATTATTGTCTATTGATTGTTGTTTTGATGAGATCTTGTGTGGATTTGGCCAATCTAAATGAGAGATTGAGCTCTTGACTCTTTCATGTCTTTAATTAGAGTTGAGATTGAAGCTTTGTGGCAATCATAGATCTTATGGAATTTATAAGGAATAGTAGGAAAGTGTGTAGCTAAGGTGTTTGATAAAATGTCTCTTAGGACTTTGGTTGCTAAAAGGCACTCCTAAGTCTAAGATGCCCTAGTACACAGAGGTGGAAAATGACTAAGAAGATACACTCCTAAATAACCAACATCCTTGCATCATTTATCCACTACTCGAGATACACTAGGATGCAACATAGAAGAACACGATCCAATCCCTTGTTCTCTCATATTTGTTTACTTATATTTGTTTTGCCTACATTTGAATTACACTACCTTATGAACATTTACACCTCTCAACTACCATTCACCACATCCATAACCCACACTCAATGCATCACATGACTCAATCAATCGAAAGCACTAGCACTTGACACACCTCCTCGTCCCTCCTTCGAGACCGACACTCGGGGAGTCATAGACTCTTTGTTTTATCATTACCCTTGCATCCACATACCTAAATTCATTTCATCTCCCACGAAAAACATCAATCTTCACCTTTAAATTAGTTTGCTATCTGATAAATTTAATTAATCTGGGGTGGTCCGAATTATTAAACCCGATAAATAAAGAAAATGCTACCGAAGGATGATTCGATTGAAAAAGACAATTAATAAATGTCGCAGAGATAGTTCTTGCATTAATCATGGTGTAAGATCATTACAAAAGTGTTTGTATTCAGACAATAGAGATCATAATAGAAGATTGTGTCCTAATCGTCAAGATAATAATGAGTCCATTTATACTAAAGTTTCCTCCTAACCGTCCCCAAGAAAATAGGGTGGGCGCTTGGATCTTGTTTACCGAGTCCACGCGTGTAGTATGCAAGGTGGGCACCTCGACCAGGGCCACCCCGAGGCTACCTCCCTCCGAGGCCACCCCGAACTCCAAAGCCACCCCGAACTCCAAAGCCACCTCTCATCGAGGCCACCCCGAGAACATCTCTCTCGCCGAGGTCCCCCAAAAACCACCTCCTGCCAAGGCTACCTCTCACCAAGGCCACCCCAAGGCCACCCCAAAGCCACCTCTCCCTGAGGCCGTCGTCCTAGGCCAAGGCCACCCCGGGCTGGGGGCACTCCTTGCCTGGGTCGCCCTCCGCTTTTTCCCGGATCGGGTCCATCTTCAATATATCCATCACTATCTTATGAACAAAGTTCCATCTAGAGTTTGGTTCTAAAGGTGTGTTGAAATTTATGGACGCAATTTGGGTGGACATTTAGGATTGGTATATGTCTCTCATCCTAGAAGGTATGGTCATTCAACAGTTATATTGCGTTAACTGTGGTCCACAAGGTTGTGTGGACCACATTTCAAGCACGACGTCGTTTCACGCAATTTTTATTTCACGCGACTCGCTGCAATATATATTTTATAACTCATAATGTACATTATTCTAACTAATAAAGTACATTATTCTAACTCATAAAATACATTACCTTACCTAGAAGTTTCATTATTCTAACACATAAAATGCATTATTTAAACACATAAAGTACATTATTCTAACACATAAAGTACATTATTCTAGCTAACTCATAAAGTATATTATTCTAACTCATAATATTCAATGACGTTGTTTTAGACTGCGGTCCACACAACTGCGGTCCACACAACTGAGTATTCACCTAAAATATAAGGGGAGTAAGACTTGTATAAAGTTTAAGAAAGAAGTTGATGATAGTTGGTTAGGAAAGATGGTAACCGCAAACATAATACCATTGACCATTCTTTTAGTAGTGATAATATTATACGCTTAAATTTTTCTCCCAATCCATTATATTGGTGATCAATGTCACGGTTTAGGGAACGGTTCGTGCTGGTACACTAGGTGGTTATTGATTGGAGTATAAGAACATTATTTGTCAAAGGTACTTGAAGACTAGTAACATTTCACATTATTCTTTTAACAAGGTTTTCTCCTCGCCTTGTGACCCTAGCCGACAAAGAACCACAAGAAGGTAAATCAGCCTAGGTTACTCATAGCTAATAGCTAACCGGCTCAAACTCAAGGGTTTGAGGATCGAACCTCCAACCTCTCGGTTGTAGGTAGAGCACTCTTACCACCTAAGTTGTCCTTACGGACAACATGTCACATTATTCTTCAGATGATGTGTTGGAGAATTTTTAGTTTAGAAAAGAAGGGCAATGTGAAAACATATAATTAGTTATGTTGTGAGTTTGTCTTTAATTCTTTGAAGGTTATGCCTTTCCTTAATCTTTACTTTTTTGTTAATTTTACAATAAAATTCTTTAATTGAAAAAAAAAAAAAGTAAAATCAAAGTTCTGTTACGAAAGGAATCTAAATTTTTGAAGATTAGTCAAATATATACAAATTGGTGTACTACATTTAAAAAGTTGAAGTATAATTAAATTGTTAGGGTTTCAATCACCAATGACCCATAGAACTATGATGCATTGTTTTGCTTGCAAAAAGAATTAAAATTGTTAGCTGGCAAAAATTATGCGCTTGTTAAATGCTTTAAGATGAGAGAACTTTTATAGTGATAAAAAGGAATTAAGATAAGAATATTCACTCCATTTGAATATATATTATTCTAAAAATTAGCAACCATAATACTGAGTAGTACCTTAAAAAAAAAAGAGTAGATTTTAATTTTTCTTCTAGGTATTGCTACTACAAAAATAAAATGGCTGACTCTTATATGAGACTGTCTCACGGGCCTTTATCATTGAGACAGGTCGGATCAAGACGAAAATGTACTATTTATACTGAAAAATGTAATAGTAACCAGGAATAAAGTGATTGTTAATTATAGAGGAAAGTGTAATACTTTTAAGGAGAAATGTGTTAAAAATATTACATTTTTTTCAAAGTATTATACTCTCTCTTATTAGAAGTAAAAAACACTTTATTTTTGATTAATTAGTATTACATTTTTCAGTATAAGTATTACATTTTTATCTTAATTTGACTCGTCGTCTCACGAATACTTATACAAGTTTTTGCCAAACAAAATTATATATATATATATATATATGAAAAGAAGTCTACAAGCAATGATGAGTTAGTCAATGATATGCTTAAGACAATGTGCTTTGAGACTTTGAGTACAGAATGACAGAATCCACATAATCAGATAATTTATTAACAAAAGAAGCTTGGGTTCAGAATCCACAGAAATCAGATAATATAGTTTAGTATATATTCATAACCTTGGAGTCACTTGCATATTCTCTCATCTGCTATATTCTTAGTTTATTGAAGGGTCACTTCTTAGTTTGGGTCCACCCTATTCTTAATTGATTATATTGATGACCCCGACCGAACCTGTAATTGCTTGTATTTGCCTCCATAAATTCTTTCTTTTAAATTCAACATATACTGGTTAGGTTTTCCCTTTAATTTTGTCTTCTACTACTGCATATCAGCATCTGATTAATTATAAAACTATGTTTGGTAACCATTATTTATAGAAAATATAATCAACATATTTTAAAAATTAAATAAAAGAAAGGAAAATTAATTATTTTAAGATATCAATTATAAAATATAGTGGATTTAGTTTCTTAATTGTTGTTGACATTTATAATTCCAAGTTGATATCGCAATTTGAAATTAAATTTTCTTTTAACCAAACACCCTTCTGCTTGCAATTAATGTTGTCTCTTTATTTAATGTCACTATAGATTGCTCGAAAGAAAATATCAATCATTTGATTTTTTTGAAAAAAGTGTCGAATATACCACTAAACTTTTACGCATTGTGCAATTGAACCATTGAACAAAGAAGTGTGCAATTAAACCATCAAAAACATAAAAATTGTGCAAATAACATTTTTTACGGTTACTTTCAAATTTCTCTTAAATATGATGTCATAATTTCAAATTATATATAAAAAATTATTTTAATTATTATTTTAAAAAAATAAAAGAAAATAACTTTTATTTTTAAATTTCAGAAGGTAGAGACCGCCATGGCTGCATCCACCTTCATCAACTGTGGATGAAGGGGGGAAGCAGCAATGGCTGCCCCCACTTTCGTGCTGGTCGAGGATGGAGGCAGCCATGGCTGCCTCCTCCTTCGTCCGATCTGGATGAAGGAGGGGGTAGCCATGACGACCTCTACCTTATGAATTTTTTTAAATTATTTTTTTCTTTTAATTTTTAAAAATAATAATTATAATAATTTATATATATAATTTAAAATTATGACATCATATTTAAGGGAAACTTGGAAGTACTGTAAAAATACTATTTGCACAATTTTTGAATTTTAGATGGTTCAATTGCACTCTGTTTTTTGTTCGATGGTTCAATTGTATAATGTGTAAAAGTTCATTGACATATTTGACATTTTTTTGTTTGTTTTTGTTTTGGTTTTGGTGGGACCATAAATTATTTTAAGGT
This sequence comes from Ipomoea batatas, assembly GCA_002525835.2. Lineage (NCBI taxonomy): Eukaryota > Viridiplantae > Streptophyta > Magnoliopsida > Solanales > Convolvulaceae > Ipomoea > Ipomoea batatas. The sequence goes on along the minus strand of NXFB01000023.1, from coordinate 85,553 downwards.
TAACTTGAAATTAGAAACTTATATGTTAATAATTAAATGACTTATCCACTAGTACTCCATAACTGAAAATTTGAGGATTGTATAAGTGATGTTAGAACAACATAGTTGTAACTAACATGGTTGATGTGGTGTTTAGCATCTCGTCCCTTAAGCATGAGGTTGGGGGTTCGATCCCTGTGCTGCCCTTTGGGGCGTGATGTAAAGATGTAAAGATGGGTTAGACTAGGCAAATAAACAACTATTGTATAAAATGAAGAGAAGAGTTGGTAAGCAAATAAACCACTATTGTATAAAATGAAGAGAAGAGTTGGTGGAATAAACTCC
>NXFB01000023.1:60086-83838 GCA_002525835.2 Ipomoea batatas | reverse complement strand
TTGAGATTATGCAAGACTTGGCTTAAGATGAACTCCCATAGACATGCCCTTCATACTCTCATAGATCACTCTAAAACTGCATGCTAAGATTAAATAGGACTTTATTTGGCTTGTAATGGGGCTAAGGTGAGTGGCTAAACAAAGAAAGGGTGTGGAAAAATAAACAAAAGAGAGAGAATTTCACACCTATTCACAACTAAACCTAGAGGAGATATGGAAAATATGAATCAAGAGCGCAAAACATAATTGGAAAGACAAGAGCATTCTAAACTAGTAGGGGTGAGGACTTTTATTCTTGCAACTTGACTTGCATTTTTATTCATCTTTCGTTTCTTTATTTTCACAAACCTTTTCTTCACTTTCAAACTTTTTTTTTCTTTCTTTTCATTCAAACAACCAATAACTTCCTTCACAACACCCCCACACTAGAACAAAGATAACAGGAATAACTCTATCAAAAATAAGCTCAAAAATGGAAATCTACTCTAAATTAAAGAACAAATGCTACATTCTCTCTAAGGGTGAATGGAAAGTATATGGCTAAGCGCTAAGGGTCAAATAATGGGTTAACAAGAAAAACAACATAAAGAACGGGGTTAGGTGCTTTTGCACCTATTAAACAAAAACAAGGCTCAAAGGGGATAACAAGGGAAAATAATAGTAACACAGGGTAAGTTTAAAGGCCTGGGCTAACAACAATGGCCTAAATCACTTCAAAGCATGCAAATTCTAGACTTCACTATGAGAGCACTGAGACAAGCTATGACAGAACAAATATCACCGGAATCCCACATAAGCCTTCACTAGCAATGCATAACACACAGGGGAACATTTATGTTAGAGGTTAACCCAACTATTGGCAAGAGACTGAATTATCACAAGCTCAACCTTGAATCATCCCTGACAAGCTGGGCTGCACAAGTACCACCAAAACAAACCACAAACCAGAAGGAAGTAAAGCGGTCATAGCCACAACACAAGGAAAGCATACTACCTTTAGCTGCAAATTGAGTCCTTCAAGCAAACTGCATCCAAAAATCATCCGAAATAGTACCCCCCCACACTTAAACTGGACATCGTCCCTGATGGACAAACAAGGCCTCACGAACTAGAAAAAACGAACTAGAAAACATAACAAATTTTTTTTTTGCAAAACTTACGGCCTTGTATCACGGCCTGGGTCACGGCCGGGATGCGGCCCGTGACCCAGAGCCCTCTATAACGGTCTCGGTACTGGAATTTCCTGGGCGGGGTCACGGCCAGGATGCGGCCCGTGACCCAGAGCTCTGCTTTGCTCTGTACGTACAGGAATTTTGCCAACGCCATCACGGCCTGGGTCACGGCCGGGATGCGGCCCGTGACCTAGAGCCCTCGTTTGCCCGGAACACACTGGAATTTCTGGGATGCCATCACGGCCTGGGTCACGGCTGGGATGTAGCCCGTGACCCAGAGCCCTGTTCTGCTCTGTCTGATGAAAAACGACGCCTCGGCATCACGGCCAAGGTCACGGCCGTGACAGTGGCCGTGATCCAGGCTCCGCCTTGCGCAGTTTTGTCCTCTTTCACGCCCAAGCTCGGTTTCACCTGCAAGTTAGTCCAAAATATGTCCCAAAACACTTCTAAACTGTTCCAAAGCCTAACCTCTTCAATTCTAACCATTCCCCACTCTCTCAAAGGTAAAAGAATGCAAATCTCACACCAAAAACAACCCCAGAGAACACCCTGTAAACAAAGAAAAATCCCTAATCTACTCTGAACTAAAACAAAAAGAAAAATGCAGTAAAATAAAATGCAAAAAGTAAAGGATAACATGGGGTGCCTCCCATGAAGCGCTAAGTTTACTGTCGTCAGCTCGACTCAACCTCATGGATATCAAGTAGGATTGTGGACCACGCGATCCGGTGGCCTTTTGAACTTAGACAGCTCCCTCATCCATCTTTTGTAGAAACCACCAGAACCAGAGAACTTTTCCTTTTGTTTCAGCACACTTGACAGTTCAGGGGGTCCAGGATCAATAGGGGAATCATGCAAATTCCCTAACTCAATCTTTCTACCCTCAGCAGTGCCCTCACCCAGCCCTTCTATCAACTGCTGAAAATTTTGAATTTGCTTCTTTAACTTGGCAGCCTTGGAAGGAGGACAATATTCCTGCATGAAAGCCTTGTAGAGCTGTTCCCATGTAATGAAATGGTTGGCTGGGAAAGAATTCAACCAACGCTGTGCTTGATCTCTCAGGGAAAAAGGAAACAGTCTCAGCTTGATGGCTTCACTAGGGACACCATTCATCTTGATGGTCTGGCAGATACGGTCAAAATGAATTATGTGGGTTTTCGGGTCCTCAACCCGAGATCCACCAAACTGATTATTCTGGACCATCTGTATGAGCTGAGTCTTCAACTCAAAATTGTTTGCCTCAATCCCTGGATACACAATGCAATCCTCTTTAGTAAACTCAGGGACTAAATGTGCAGCCATTAGCTCTGCCTGTGGAAACTCTTGTGCAAATTGCTGAAGCAGGTTGGGATTCATCTGATGGAGAAGATTTCGCATCCCAACCCCATAGCCTGGCTGTTGGTACACAGGCTGCTGCTGCATGAAAGGATCTCCGAATCCTCCCCCAACATAGACATTCGGGTTTGGATCAGCCCTGAAGTTCTGTGCCTGATTATGAACATTTGGATTTGGGGGATCAGCACGAACTCCAGGATTGTCCCCAACTGTCTCTCTTTGCCTCGGGTGCTGTTGTGTGTTGGCACCAGTATGGGCTGGCTGCCCAGTATTGCTACTATCTCCGGTCTCCATGTCTACTTCGAAGTCCTGGAACTCTCGAAGCCAATCACGTAACACCTTCTTCGCCCTCCTTAATTTCCTCTCAAGATTTAAATCGTAGGGACGAAGATTCGTGCTCCCTTTCGATCTAGTGTGCATAAAAGGAGGGTAACCTGCTGTCTAACACAACCACAAACACTCTTGGAAGGAACTAGTTATGGGTTAGTGCAAATAAATTTTTTTTTTTGAATAATGAATAAAATAAAATAAAACTTGATCTCCTAAAATTCACTAACTCTAATGCTAGTAAGAAATTAATCACACAATCAAAACCAAATAAACCAATCCCCGGCAACGGCGCCAAAATGTGATGAGCACAAATGATGAGTGTAAAAAGGGTGTAATGTCGTTCCGCTGAGATTGGTGTTATGGCACGAAACTGTGTGAATTACCAGGCACTAGAGTATATGAATTTATAGAATCCAAGTAACAGAGACTGAATGATGTGGAATAAAAGAAAGCAATTAATTAAGGTGAAAACTATATGATAAAAGGTATGGGCCAGATTAGGGGGATTGTAATCTTGATGTTACAACCAACTCAGGATTAGGGAAAGAATAATTAACCAAGGGATATATGGGCAATGCACATAAGAATTCTACTCAGCTACTTTCGTAATCAATAAGAGAATTAGGCTAAAATTGCCCCACTGTCGTGATGCATCAATCATAACCTTAAGCACCTAAGCATTGTAAGCCCCCAAAATTACATCTACTTTCATAGCAGGAAAATTAGGTTGAAATTGGTAAGGCTCGAGGTCTCCATCCAACTTCCGTTGTAATGAATCCCTCTCCTAGACTAGTAATTAATTCTGGCCACAAACCAATAACTAGTGCAAAGAAATCCCCAAATCAACATAAACCCTATGTAAAAGATTCAATCCCTTTATGAATTAATTACCAATTGAACATCAAGATTAACAATGGATCCCTAATCCAAACCCATAAACGAACTACTCCCGCATGATAGGAGTAAACAAAACAAGGCAATAATTAATAACCATAAACATTGCAAGAAATAAAAGGGAAGAGAAACTTAACTGATAAAGAACAAATCCAATCTTCAATCTTTGATTCCAATCTTGAAATAAAATAATCTAATGTAAAACTAGTCTAAACTATGCTGGGGAAATATAAACTAAAAGCTAGGGTTCAGAACTCTGTAAGGGAACCTCCTTAATTGTAGAGAATATGTCAAATATATAGGAGGTAGATGGGCCTTGGCCCATTAGGCATCTTCTAATTCTTTTCCAACTTGTATTCTTCATTGTAATTCCCTTTTATTCCAGAACTTGTCCAATATTCTTCCTTTGTTGTTCCTTGTAGATATTTCAGCACTTGGACAATATAACACACAAACAATTCCCAATTTCACTAGGATACAGAAAATAACCTTCAAAACAACTAGAATAAAGGGTGAATAATTGTACAAAATAGCAGATATCAAACAGCAAAGTCACATTTCACAGACATACAACAAAAATTTAGTTACAATTTTATTGAATGCATTAATTATGTTGAACATCTAAATTTAACTCAGGGAACAAGCTCATATACATATGCAAGCATATAAACTTAGATGAGGGTAGCATGTGACACTTGTTCGATTGTAAATTTGTAGACGAGGCAAGAATGCCGGACTGGACGAGTGGCATTCGTTCGCGACTAGGAATTTAGTATTTAGGGATTTGGATTTATTATTATTATTGTTGTTGTTGTTGTTGTTGTTATTATTATTATTATATTTATTTAAAAAACAAAAAAATCAAATTGTATTTAGTTTAATTTGATTTTTACCAAACCGTTCGATATACAATAATCCATTACCGTTTGGTTGTTTGGTATATTACCAAACCGAACTAGTTCGATTTGATTCGGTTCGGTTTGGTTTGAGTTTTCCACAAACCGAACCGAATTGCCCCCTAGAAAATATAGCTAATGAAATTCCAAATGTGGCAAGGGTGGATGGTGGTGAATATAGGTAGAAAATATTCCATATTAAGGTGCATCTGTTTGAAATTTAAGGTGCATAATTTTGAAACTTATGGTGCATCAATTCAAAACTTATATATGGTGCATGAATTCAAAACTTAAGATGCATCAATTCAAAATTTAAGGTGCATCAGTTTGAAACTTAAGGTGCTTTAGATCAGTTTGAAACTTAAGCTGCATCAGTTCAAAACTTATGGTGCATCAGGTCGAAACTTATGGTGCATTAGTTGGAAACTTAGTTGCATCACTTTGAAACTTAAGGTGCATCACTTTGAAACTTAAAGTACATCAGTTTAAAACCTAAGGTGCATCACTTCGAAAATTTAAGAGCATAACTTTATCCAATAAAATCTGTACACTAAAAGTTAAAGTCGTTGAAAATACATCTAGCATCTTCCTTTTCAAAATGTAATGCTAATACAAGTTTGAATTCGCAGCAGGAGAAGAAGATAAGGAAGGAAACGATAACGGTGGGAGGAGATCATTTGTAGCTAGTTTCTACTTGCCAGGGAGCGTTTTATTTATTTATTTATTTTAATTTATCTTCATTCTGAGCAGTTGATCTAGATTAGTTCAACGACTAAGATCTCACGCTCCATATACCTAGGAATTCCTTCGCACGTGAACCATCGCATATATATATATATATATATATATATATATATATATATATATATATATAGACACACAGGTTTAGTTTCAAATGTGAACCAATGCTATAATGTCAACTTGTGTATCATTATGCACCGTTGTTCTTGCTCGATCTTGTGGTTTATAATGATTTTGAACTGGTAAATATACATCGCTTTACCAATGCAGTACATAACTACACCACTGCATGACTTCCTAGATCTTGGTCGTTCAATCTCACATCTCAATAGTGTATGGGGGTTCACAGGTTCACATGATAGCAATGGTTGATACTTGAAACAGACCTTATAATATAACTAAGATTTTAACATTGAGTATTAATATTGGTTATATATTTTTGCACATCGTTCGCCTCAGCTGACCCATTCTATGCATAACCCAACTAGTCTAGTTAACTCAAACTCTATTATCTCTTGCCACGTTCCTTGCATGCTACTCAATTAGCCTATTGGCCGCCTTCCCCGTGTGTGACCCAACCAGCCTAATTGGTATACACTCCATTATCACTTATTACTTTTCGTGCATGCAGCCTGACTAAATCTTGCTCGTTCAATTTTATTTTTATTTTTTTTACTCCTTGCAGGTTCTAACCCTCTATGCTACCCTTTTTTTAACTGCTCCCTCATGTAAAGCCCGAGATCCCTTTGGTTACCGTTAAGATCTCATAGGTTGATTGTTGGTCCCGATGGATTAGGGTACAAGTCTAGAGGGAGGGGGTGAATAGACTCGTAAGGTTTTTGGAAATGTTAACGATTCATTGAGAATGCATAGCAAAAATAGTTGTAACCCCTTTTTAGTGGGCTTGCACATAATATTCGTTATTTGAAAGTTTGGTGATTTGGAGCGTATTAGTGTATGAATAAATGCAATAAAGTAAAGATAGAGAGACAGAGGGAGATTTTTATAGTGGTTCAGCTAACTCAGCCTACTGCACTCTTGTCGTTAAAATTCCTAAAGAGGTTTGCATTATCCCTTAGTACAAAAAGAACGTTGGAGTCTTGAACACAAAACCAGCCTTGAACTTCTCAGGTTTTTAAACTCAAAATTGAGTTTACTCCGTCTCTTTCTACTTCTACCGTGTAGAGATACAAGGGTTTGAAGATAATGATTCTTCAATCTCCAACTATGAGAACTTGACTTCTTGGATTTGAATCTTGAACACTTAAAAGGCTTGTTAATTTCTCTTGAATGGACCAGCACCTTCTTAAGTCTTGAATGAAGGTATTTATAGCCGTTTTGAAAAGGATCCGTTGGAATATTTTTAACGTCTATTACCCAACGGGTAGTGACGAGTGGATTTTCCGGAAAGTTGCTTTTGCGTGTCAGAATTTCCAGCCTTTAAACCACCTATTTTTCGCTGAACGTAACGTATCTTTTTGTCCTGCACAAATTGTCTAGAGTTTTTAAAGAAAATATTTCTTGAGATGTGTACCTAGGACTCTCTTTTTAAAACACGTTTTACCATAGAGCATTAAGGTTTTGAACTATTGGCTTAGAGAATGTCTCAAGCAGTTCTTTTCGAATGTTAACTAACATTGTTCTAGTTAACGTTTCGAACCTTAACACATTATAGCCTTTCGGTTATAAATGATTGTCCTTACCATTCGATCATTTTAAATTCTCCTTTTACTCGAAAGGTAGGCCCTTCCACCATTCGGCCTTTGCAAACTTTTGGTCTTGAAATCTTAACTCTTCAAATCTTTGTCTCAAACTCTTCTAATCTTCAATTCTTCAAAGTTAGTCTCTTAACTATCCAAAATGTAACTACTCGGTTTGGTATTCAAAATGTTTGAATTTGAGTATAGAGTTTCTAAGTCTAAAAGATAGAATAAATTGGAGACTAAAATTCTTAATTTTTGGTATCATCAAAATCTAAATACAAATATTCCTAACACTGACTTATTCACTTATTAGAAACACATCATTAGTATAACTTCTTGAGATGATGTGTATTCCATACCCGATAAATTAGTTTCCTTTAATTTGAGGACTATTTCGAGTGTTTTAAGTCCCTTCTCAGACAACCCCTAATACCTAGTACAAACCTTCTCAATTTTTAGCCAGCTTACCACCTTCAAAGGATTTGTTGGCTTTTCTCAAACTAAGTGCTAGATCCCATTTTTGGAAATCTGTTTATTGGGCTTACATATCATGGTACAGTTTCTTGGTCCACTAATACTCTATTATGTTCTTAAGGGCTCGTTATCTCTTTATTTTTTTTAAAAATAAACCCTTAGATTTTCTTTATTTTGCTCAAGTTAGTACTATGTTACTCATGCAAGTGGTACCATTCGCTCTACAAGGACCCTTTTCTCACAGCCATAGGTCATGGCGAAAGGGTTTGACATGTGGCCCATCACAATGTTGTTTTATAAGCCCATAAAATAGAGGATTGTTATTTGTACCAACTGAACCTTGAGCATTCTATTATTTTCTTCAAGCAATCGTCTAATTGGTAGTTTCGACCAGATTGCTTACTTAGGGTATGCTACCATCACCTTCACATCTTCTACCCAGTAGTATGTGTAACATCTTCTTATTGTTGAGTTATTGAATTATTTCTTGTTATCTAATATGATTTGCCATGGTAACCATAATCTAAATAATATGTACATATCTCAAGACAAATTTTTAGCATTGGTACTCTATAGTTTATGCTAGGGGCTCAACTTTGACCCACTTTTTGAAGTAGTCGATGACCATGATCAAGAACTTCAGGCATCCTACATCACCAAGTTCTTTGTATGTCTGGCATTTTTTTCATGTACTAAGCATAATCGGACCTTATGTGTGGCTTATAGTACCCTTGTAGTATCAGTTTTTGAGCTAAGATGCTGGCGCTTTGGTGAGCGGTATCCCCTTATGGGTTTTAGCTATGACCTAGTTAGCCTCGAAGTTGGTAAGAAATCTTAGTAGGGGTCTTCCAAAAGATAGCTTGTATAATTTCTCATCCACCACCTTGTAAGACATGATTTTCAAATGAGAACATTGTCATCCTATAAAAAGTGAGGACTGGTCACAATTATCCGTCAACGTTCATCACAAGTTGACGACTTAAAAAAAAACACTGAGTCAATTGTATAATTATTGCAAAACTTCATGTTTGAAATATTTAAAGAATTGTCCTTGCTCCATTTCCCCTTAATTTTTAGCAACCCTCAACAATTGATTACTGATAAGTGCTAAAAATGCTATATTTTGTCGGGTATTTTGGAAACATTTTGTACCATAGTTGTGGTCCTTTGAGCTTATTGTGTGGTTAGAATAGATTAATTTTCTTAAAGTGGAGAATAAGGTCTGATTGTGGTTGCATTTCTGCATTATAGGAAAACAAGGTCACTTCAAGGGCATTTTAGTAAGTTCTCGATATTTTGATCATATCTCAACCTAAGAGTTTCCAAATAGGGTGATTCAAGCATCATTGTAGCGAAAACTGAAAGAGCTAGCTACAACTTCTATAGAGACCACAAATTCTAATTCGACCATCTTCAAGGTCAAACTGTACGAGGAAGTGCACACTCATGTAGAGACTCTTAAAAGAATTTGTAGAAAGTTGCACAAGCATGCACTGAGACTTGCACAAGAGTACAGGGCTCGTATAAGGGAAAAAATATCAGCAAAATGAGGATTTTGATGCTTCAAATGCTCAAGGGACTAAGCTATATAGGAGAGTTAATTTTAGATCAATTCTCTCACCTTTTCCATCATCTCTAAGGGTTCATTGGAGAAAAAACCTCATCACCATTCTTAGATTGTAATTCAAGATTGATTCCAATTCAAGTTACGCATCTTCAACTCTACTTTGATCAAGATAAGTTTTTTCATCTTAATTGCAATTTACTTTCTTTTAATTGCTTTCATAATGTGCTTTAATGCTAGCTAGGCATATGTGACAATGTGTGGTTAGAGCTATAAGGAATTGGATTAGGTTTACTTGTGAGGATGCTTGAATGATTTGAATTGCAAATAAGAAGGGACTTAATGCATTGATTTGATCCTTGTTGGGAGTGAAATTTGTATAGACTCTTGTACAATGACGGCCGCATTATACAAGAACTCAAGGAGGTGTGTAGTTTGCCAAGAGATTGAGACCACCCTATAGCTTCTTCCAGTTGCATTTCCACATTAAATCTAGAGACGGAGCGCGGAATAAGGTGTGGACACAAGCTATTTGATAAAATGATTCAAGTAATTAAAGTTGCTACAACAAGTAGAACTCAAACTACTTGATAGACCAAATAGACTATGTGGTGGGGAGACTTTAGATTTATGGTATAAGAACTCACTTGTTGTATTTGAGAGCCTTTTGGCCTTGATTTTCTTAGTTAGTTAGTTTTATGGTTAGGCTCTTAGCCCGTCTTGATGTAAGACCTCTAGCCTCTTTTCTTTGCATGAGGTCACTTTTGGGCCTTTGTGTCCCTACATATACAATTTTGAGGATCAATGAATGTTAATTTTGATTAAAAAAAAACACTACTCCATATACCTAGGACCATTCTATAGCATCCAAGCAAGGAAATTTAATCCAAGTCCCCTCCATACTCATTGCTTTACAATTTACCTTTGGTTACTTGCTTACTTTTGCATTGCCACTTCCTTTGTTGTATCCTCAACTTCAATTTCTTTTTCAAGCTTCTCTTCTTATAAGATCTCTTTCCAAATCTTCCTAGCCCTCCTCAATTTCTTCAATCAAACCAACACTATTTCCAACACAAGTATCACTAGAAGTCTCAACACAAGTATGACCACAAGTATCAGCAAAATAATCATCACAACTATGAGCACAAGTATCACCACAAGGCACTTCATCTTCACACACCATCTTCTCCTTTACCTCCTCTTCACTAAGTACATATGAGGTCAAGTATATTGCAGCAGGTGGATGTTGCGCCCAACTCCTATGGATTAAAGAAATGATGATGGTTTATGGTATTAATCAAGATTCATTGACACTTTATTGTGACAACATCAGTGCTATAAATATCTCAAAGAGCCCAGTGTAACATTCCAGAACCAAACACATAAATATACAACATCACTTTATAAGAGAGCTGTTTGAAAACAAGGAGATTGAGCTTGAGTATATTCAGACTAGGGCTGTGCAAAACCCGTCCAAACCGAATAACCCGCTCGAACCCGAACCCGCACCACCCATTCGGAAGCCATCCGAAATAAATCGCGGATATCCGATCCGCATCCGCCATTTGAAGAAGGGTAAATGGGATCGGGTAGGGTTAGGGTTTCTCGCATCCGAACCCGTCCGAAACCCGAACTATATATATATGTGTGTATATGTATATATAGAACGACGTCGTTTGAGCCTTTATATATATATATTCTAAAGTTTAGGGTTCGTCACAAAGGTTCATTTGTGCAGCCCTACGCGTCTCCCTTCTCTCAGTTCTCTGTCCTGAGTGTTCCTTGTCTTCGACTCTTCTTCGTTCTCCATTTCTCCGATTCATTTCTCTGATTCTCTCAACTCTCTCAACTCTGATTCTCTCAGAGTCTCAATCTTTGAGACCTGGGATAGTGAGTTCTGTAATTTCCTCGCTAGTCTCTAGTCCCTCGTCCTCTTTCTGTGGACTCTGGTGGTGGTGGTGGCCGGTGGGAGCCCCTTGTCTGTGCAAAACCCGTTCTCTGTAGTATCAATCGTTGGTGGTCTAGGCTCGACGGCGACGTGATCGGTGGTGGAAGCCCATTGCCCGAACCCTAATTTGAAGGCTTGATTGCTTGAAGCCCTCGTTCTCAGAGGGAAAAATTGAGAAAACAAGTAATTCTAATTTATTTTATATGTTCTNTTCTGGAAGAAAAGGGAATTACAATGAAGAATAAAAGTTGGAAAAGAATTAGAAGATGCCTAATGGGCCAAGGCCCATCTACCTCCTATATATTTGACATATTCTCTACAATTTAAGGAGGTTCCCTTACAGAGTTCTGAACCCTAGCTTTTAGTTTATATTTCCCTAGCATAGTTTAGATTAGTTTCACATTAGATTATTTTATTTCAAGATTGGAATCAAGAATTGAAGTTGGATTTGTTATTTATCAGATAAGTTTCTCTTCCCTTTTAATTCTTGCAATGTTTATGGTTATTAATTATTGCTTTGTTTTGTTTACTCCCATCATGCGGGAGTAGTTCGTTTATGGGTTTGGATTAGGGATCCATTGTTAATCTTGATGTTCAATTGGTAATTAATTGCATAAAGGGATTAAATCTTTTACCTAGGGTTTATGTTGATTTGTGGATTTCTTTGCACTAGTTATTGGTTTGTGGCCAGAATTAATTGCTAGTCTAGGAGATGGATTCATTACAACGAAAGTTGGATGGAGACCTCGAGCCTTACCAATTTCAACCTAATTTTCCTGCTATGAAAGTAGAGGTAATTTTGGGTGCTTACAATGCTTAGGTATTGAAGGTTATAATTGATGCATCACGACAGTGGGGTAATTTTAGCCTAATTCTCTTATTGATTACGAAAGTAGCTAAGTAGAATTCTTTTGTGCATTGCCCATATATCCCTTGGTTAATTATTCTTTCCCTAATTCTGAGTTGGTTGGAACATCAAGTTTACAATCCCCCTAATCTGGCCCATACCTTTTATCATACAGTTTTCACCCTAATCAATTGCTTTCTTTTACACCATTCAGTATTTGTTGCTTGGATTCTATAAATTCACATACTCTAGTGCCTGGTAATTCACACAATTTCGTGCCATAACCCCAATCCTCAGCGGAACGACATTACACCCTTTTTACACTCATCATTTGTGCTCATCACGTGTTTCAGGGTGGTTTTGACCGACCGTATTTTACAGCCGATTACGGGACTTATCCGGTCAAGTCCCTCATCCCCACTAGACTCCAATTCCAAAATTCGTTTTTTTTATCAACGCGATTTGGGCCTACATACTTTTCAAAATGCAATCCAAGACTTTGCACAACGTAAGGATGGAGTCCGCTTGCTTGACTCGGTGAACACGGTGGAAGGCATAAAAATATATTCTAAAAAATCCATTCTTTTTGCTGCTTGATTTTTGAGACTATATTCTCATCCAAATTCTACCTTTCGTATTTATGCCACGTAAAATGCTTTTGGATGACAACAAAAATTACCTAATATTCACATCGCAAGGGTGATACAGGTGCATGACTTTCGTATGATCTTTGGTCGTCATTGCTCGATCTTCTTGTTGCAGTGGTAGGGTACACAGCTTTTTGTGTTGTTCCCCACAGACGGCGCCAGTGATGGTTTTCCCGATCTTCAGGTGATCGGCCGGCGGGCCAACACTACCGGAAAATAACAAGAAAGATGAATATCTATTGCTCAAAAGTCTCAAATCTCTTAGTCCCCTAGGGTTTTTCGATCTGTCCTCCTCAGAGAAACTATACAGTCATATATACCGAACTCTAGAGCCGTTATACATTAAAGCTCCTAATTAATGCTCTAGATAATGGCTCATAAAACATATTAATTACACATAATAAGAGACATTCGAAAATAAATATCCGTTGAGTTCTTTCTGTCTTCATCGCGCTATTCCCTAAGTGAATTCCTTCGACGGCTAACTGGGAGTTTTGGATATCCCGCCTGACCATCTTCCGACCGACCGACCTTAAGGGAAATCAAATGAATATAAGGACTGTTTTATATTCAACCGACCATCTTCCAGGGCCGGGGTGAGGCTCGAATCGTTCCAGACCAAGTCTTATGGATTTTGCCCTTATACCGACCGACCTATGGGGAGTTAGGATGGTCCGTGAATGCTTTGGATCTTGATACTGAATTTACCCCTATGTCGACCGACCCTACTACCCAGTCGCCGTTATATGCCATCAGCTGTAAATGGGTCTATAAGACTAAAAAGGACTCATTAGGCAACATCGAGCGATACAAGCTAGGCTCGTTGCTAAAGGATTCAATAAAAAAAAGAAGGAATCGATTACACGAAGACCTTTTCTCCTGTATCAAAGAAAGATTCACTTCGCATAATCTTGGCTTTGGTTGCACATTTCAATCTTGAATTGCAACAAATGGATGTGAAAACGGCATTCCTTAATGGTGATCTAGAAGAAGTGGTTTATATGAAACAACCTAAAGGATTCTCTTCTAGTGAAGGCAATCACTTGGTTTGCAAGCTGAAAAAGTCCATTTATGGTTTAAAACAAGCCTCCCGCCAATGGTATATCAAGTTTGACGGAGTTATTTCATCATATGGTTTTGGTGAAAGTATCTTAGGGTGTGTTTGGAAACCCGGAAAATGATTTCTGGAAATCGTTTTCCGGGTTTCCAGTGTTTGGCAAGTCATGTAAAATGATGGTCAATGTAAAATGACCCTTTGGTCAATGTAAAATGCCCCTTATTTCTTGTAAAATGACTTCCCCTTTTTTTTGGGGGAAGTCATTTTACATCTTTGAAGAAAGGTTCATTCACGCAAGGCTTGCCTCCTTCACACAGCACAACACCATCTTCCAAAGCTCCATCCAAGTCACAAAGCTCCATCAAAAGTCCATATCTTCATCAAGAAATCCAGATCTGATATGTTTCTCCACTAACAACTCACTATTCTTTGATTTTTTTTTCTTCAAATCGTAGATCTGGATCTATACCCACAGCCGAAAATTTATGGGCGAGAGCGAGAGGCTCTGGTTTCCCCAGATATTCCGCACAGATTCCGCACCGTTTCTCCACTAACAACTCACTATTATACGCACAGATGCGGAAACCAGAACTGGTTTCCGCAACCGCAACGGTGCGGAATTTCGCACCGGTGCTGGAAACCATTCTGGAACTGGTTTCCGCCGCACCGGTGCGGAAATTATTTCCGCACCGTTGCGGAAACCTAACCAGTTCTGGTTTCCTTAGGAAACCAGAACTGGTAAAAAAAAATTACATTTGAAAAAAAAAATAATTTTATGTTTTATATGTAAATTGTTTGTAAAAATGAACCAAACATTTGTGTACAATTAATTTTACAATTCTGTTCATTTTCCGGCTCATTTTCCAGAAAATGAACCAAACACACAAAGACAGTTTTCCATAATACATCCAAACACTGGAAAATCAACTGTTTTCCCGAAAATGACTCATTTTCCAGAAAACATTTTCCGGAAGTCATTTTACAGCTTTCCAAACGGACCCTTAGATCATTGTATATACCAAAAGACAAGTGGGAGTAAAATTTGTTTTCTTGTTTTATATGTGGATGATATTTTGCTTGCATCAAATGATAAGGGAATGCTGCACGAGGTTAAACAATTCCTTTCTAAAAACTTTGATATGAAAGATATGGGTGAGACATTTTATGTCATTGGCATAAAGATCCATAGGGATAGATCCCGAGGTATTCTGGGACTATCGCAGGAAACCTATATCAACAAAGACTTAGAAAGATTTCGGATGAAGGATTGTTCACCTAGTCCAGCTCCTATCGTGAGAGGTGATAAATTCAGTTTGGACCAATGTCCAAAGAATGATTTTGAAAGAGAATCCATGAAGAATATTCCCTATGCTTCGGTTGTCGGTTGTCTCGGGTATGTTCAAGTCTGTACTAGGCCGGACATCGCCTTTACTGTAGGAATGCTGGGACGATATCAAAGTGATCCGGGTTTAGACCACTAGAGAGCTGCAAAGAAGGTTTTGAGGTATCTCAAAGGTACCAAGGATTATAAGATTGTGTTCAGGAAGATGAACACTTTGGACATTGTTGGGTACTCTGACTCGGACTTTGCCGGTTGCGTTGATTCTCGAAAATCAACTTCGGGAAACATTTTCATTATGGCCGGTGGAGCTATTTCATGGAGAAGTGTTAAACAAACTCTTGTCACCACTTCAACCATGGAAGCCGAGTTCGTTTCTTGTTTTGAGGCTACATCTCAAGGTGTATGGCTTAAGAATTTCATTTCAGGGCTTAGAATTATGGATTCTATTTATAAGCCGTTAAAGGTTTATTGTGACAACTCAGTTGTGGTTTTCCTGGCTAAGAACAATAAGAGTGGAAGTCGAAGCATGCATATCGACACCAAGTACTTAGCCATAAGGGAACGTGTTAAAGATAAGAAAGTGGTCATTGAGCACATAAGCACTGAGTTGATGATTGCTGATCCCCTAACTAAAGGCATGCCACCATTCAAGTTTAGGGATTTTGTTGAGAAAATGGGACTTGCGCCCACGTTGTAAAATTTGTATACATACAGTTATTGCTATATGAAATTCTTAAAGCATTCATATATTTTCTCGTTATTGTATTGTGCACACATTTTGTTGAGAAAATATATTTTTGGACCTGGATTAAACATAAGGTTTATCCATTAAGTTTTGATTACCACAAGAAATGCTTAGAGAACAAGTTACGTTGTGATTATAGTAGATGCTACTCACATTAAGATGACGTATCTCTATGGTTCATGTTTTTTGTTTTTTTGAGTTTGTAATTGCACCAAGTGGGAGAATGTAACATTTTCTATCTTCAATATGGTGCAATTATGGTCTTCAATGGCCATAATGTGGTACCATTAAATCAAAGGTTGTAACGGTTGTTGTTACAACCGTTACAATTACCTATATTGACGGTTCTATATGTATATAAGCTGGAGGTCCCCCACTGCTCAGGTTACAACTTCTAAGGCTAAGGGGAAAGGAAACATTCCACCTCAAGCTGACATAAAGAAAGTGCATAAGTGTTTCTTCTGTAAAAAGAAGGGGCACATGAAAAAAGATTGCATCAAGTACAAGAAGTGGGTCGAGAAGAAAGGTAATCTATCCTCATTCGTTTGTTATGAATCTAATATGTTTGAAGTTAACGCTAATACTTGATCTTTTGGAACCGGAATGAACATGCAATGAACTATAAGTGGTATTGTTTTGTAAATGTAAACGATAAAGACCATCAGACAATGTACCATATCCAATACGAGATGATTTATTAAAAATATTCAAACTTTTGTCTTGAAAAGTAAATGAAAAACCCATCGGTACAAGTCTGGATACTGAAACCAAGTTTCGGGAGAAACTTGGTACATAAAATGTCTTTTCCAAAAACAATACAAAACCACTATTTAAAACAAGTTTGCATGTTCCAATAGCTTCCACTTGTGATCCCATCTTGTTTCCTAATAAGANTCTGAGCACATAAGCACTGAGTTGATGATTGCTGATCCCCTGACTAAAGGCATGCCACCATTCAAGTTTAGGGATTTTGTTGAGAAAATGGGACTTGCGCCCACGTTGTAAAATTTGTATACATACAGTTATTGTTATATGAAATTCTTAAAGCATTCAGATATTTTCTCGTTATCGTATTGTGCACACATTTTGTTGAGAAAATATATATTTGGACCTGGAATAAACATAAGGTTTATCCATTAAGTTTTGTTTACCACAAAAAATGCTTAGAGAACAAGTTACATTGTGATTATAGTAGATGCTACTCACATTAAGAGGACGTATCTCTATAATTCATGTTTCTTTGTTTTCTTTGAGTTTGTACTTGCACCAAGTGGGAGAATGTAACATTTCTATATTTGAAATTTTGAATGGTGCAAGTAATGATGGCTTTCAATAGCCATTATGTGGTGCCATGTAACGGAAACGGTTACATGACCTATATTGATGGTTCTATAGGTATAAAAGGGATAGGTCCCCAACTGCTCAGGTTACAGACTACAACACATACACCATCTATTTTGAACCTGAGAACAAGTGGGAGACACTCTGCAGGAATCTACCACTACACACAATCGACAGCATACACAGGCAATCTAAAGGACAACTATGGCTGGAGGTTAGTACAGTTATGGGTATTATTCTTACACCCCATTCATTCTTCAATGAAAGTATGGAATTTAGGTATTTAGATTTCTTTGGCAATTCATGTCTGTAATTCGGCTTACTCTGGCCACAAAACTGGCTTGTAATCCTCGAATTGGTGTTGGTGATCTTGAAACATGAAGTTGTGTTTTGTCTCCCCTTAATCCTTAGACATGGCATTAGAATCACGTGTTTCCTACCCCAAATCCTTCATTTCCATTTTGAATACTTATTTGTGGTTGTTGTTTGGTCCCTTGAAATTGATCATTGCGCGGCTTTCGCTAGTTTCTTTAACCTGTGCCTAGTCTTGCTCCTTCAAAGATCATGCCATAGAGTCCATCCCTAGAGGACGAAAAAAAGAAAAAAAAAGAAAAAAAAAACTAAATTTTTAATTCACTTTCCACCCGAATTAGTATAAAAGGGAGGAGACCAAATTTTAAGAGGATCTTTTAGTTTTCTTTTAGAGACTCCCTATACTACTTTTTGAGACCTTTTTCCTTTTATATTTTCCAACCTTTATAGATACAAATTTCGTATCAATTCCATTTTCAATTATAAGAATTACTTAGATTCAATTTAAACTACTACATTTGATCAAAGATTGAAGAGTTTGATTTCCAATTTCGTCTCAAATCTCAATATAGATAAGTTCATTCCTATATCATTTCTTTGAAACTTTACTTATTACTTTGAATATCTTGATCTATTACTTGTGATTGCTATGGATTGTGCTTTTGATATTGAATCTATCGTAATCTATCTCTATCTTAAGCATGTATGAGTAGATCCCTTAGGAGGGGGTTAGGGATGTAGATTAGGGTTTTTGAGATGTGATATTGGATTGGTTGAGTAGGGGAGATGAGACTTGATTTGGTTGAGGTTGATCAACACGATTGAGTCCAAATTAGGAAGTGATTACCTAATCTAGGCTCAAGGGGTTGGTCAATCATGCTTCACCTTTGAGAAAAGGGGAGTTTATGATGTCTAGGACACCAAGTCTTTGATGAAGTCTCTTAGACACTCTTGAGTTATGAGAATATCCTTAATTGTTCTAAGAGTGTGGAATGACCTTGAGAAAACCTTTCTCCTGATTATATGACATCCATTATTTATTGAATTGACTATTTCCCCTGTTCCCGATTCAATTATGTTTCCTAGCTTGTCCCAATCAAAGTTCGTACTTCTCTTCGTCTTCCCTTTTATTGTTATCCAATCCATTTGCTAGTTGTTTTCTTTCTTGATCTCATAAATCCTTTGCTTTGGACTAGATTTCCAATATAGGATTTAATACCTTGTGCTTAAGAGATAAAAGCTTGACTCCTATCGCCAATCCTTTGAGAATGGTATTCAGTGATATCCAGTGTGAAGGTACCATCTCACACAAAACTGTACTCACTCAAAAATGCTCTTCATCAAATATGAAAATATGTACACTTTTTTTTTTTTATAGAAATGTAATTACTGCTATAATTATACACATTAATTATTACCGTGGTTACTCATTAAGAAAATTTATTTTTAAATCAGCCTAAACTAATACTCATAATTTAAAAAATTCATAAATATTTAAAAAACTGCCTAAATACGTAATATAGGTAGCACTACTTTAATCCATACAAATTTATAAGTTAAATTCTTTTAATTTGTAAATGAAATTCTATTAATTATAATTAACAAAATATGAAATATAATTAAAGAAATAAAATTATAAAAATTAACTATATGTCTATTCAAAACAATTAGAAATTAGCTTAAATACATACATATACTTATGAACTGTATTAATCATACAAAAATAAAATACTAATTTTATTAATTTCTAAATATAATTATCTTAATTATAAATCTAACAATATAAATTATAAATAGAAAAATTATATTATGAAATTTGCCTAAATACATATTAATAAAAATTGTACGCAAAACAATATGGAGTATATTATACAATTATATAAAGAAATGCGTCCTATTAGAGTTTACATTTACTCATAAAAACTTAAAATTTACTATTTTTTTATTTTAAATATAATTCTCTTAGGGGGTGTATTCAATCATGACTCTATGAAAGTCAATAAAAGTTTATTAAAATCTATCATTTTAAAAGTTTTTAAAAATCTACAAAAATCATGATTGAATACACCCCATACATTTTTTTTATATTGTTGGATTTTTTATTTTTATTTTTATTTTTATTATATATATATATATATAGACACACACACACATATAATTAGGATAAATCAATTTAAATGTGTAAATTTTGTCTATAAATTTATTTAAACATATACATTATTAAGGACTATATTAACCATACAGGATTTAATTTTAATTTTGTATACTATGAAAATAAATAATTTATCAAATATATGAAATTTCAATTATATTATTATACTGTACATTTTAACATCTTTTCATTTATTAAATTTTTTATTTAAATTTATAATAACATATTTTATTTATTTGACATACGGATAAAACACTGATTATTATGTATAGATTATAGAGAAAGATTTTTTTTTTTCAATCACGTAATATCTAAAATCTTCTTTTCTTTCATTATATACATATATAGAACAGACATATATGATTGATTGATGGGACAACAAATCGATTGTTTTGTGCATTCAAAAAAAAAAAAAAATCGATTGTTTTGTCATATACTATTTGGAGGTTGAGTGGTCCATTCTAATATCACCTTTGTCTTATGCAGTGTTTATTGCATCATTCATTGTGTTTGTGGTTTTTTCAGCTTTCTGAGTTTGGACAATGAATTCTGTCATCTTCGCTTTGGTTGCTCGGAATTGCCATTTTTTATTTATTAATTCAATTTACTAATAAATTTTCTGCAAGAAAGCCAAATATGTAGACATAAATTCACAATTTAATTACAATGATGTCATACACAAATTATATCATGTACCCGGGTTCACCAAACGCGTGGTCGATCCTAATCCCAATTATATACTTGTATTTAACGTATTATGTATCTTTAATTAATAAAAGAATAATGTTTAAATTGGTCATTGAACGAAATGTAAAAGTGCAATTTGGCCATTGAACGAAAAAAAAAAAAAGTNTATATATATATATATAAAATACGAAATACACTTATATAATTAAATATAATTATTCTAAGTATTACATATATATACAAATTGTATACATAAAATATAAATATTTTTGTATACGAACTGCACTTCATGTACATGTATATTTATACGTATATGAATACACATAGTATATTTAGATACATATATAATTTTTTTTATAAACATGCGTACCTGACTAATTAACCATATAAATATATACATTTGTTTATAAACTTCTAAACATACTTACGTATTCAATTTAACAAAATAATATATATATATATATATAGATTTTTAGGATTCATACGTGCATACCTATCTGTAATTAAAAATAATATTTTTATATACATATAAGAAATACAACCATATACATTCATGCTCACAATTTCATGTATTAAACATCACAAGCAAGAAATAGATATAAATTTCATATGCATACAATGTGTAGAAATTCATAACAGGTGAAATTTATACACATCACAGGAATACATGTTTTAGCCTTACACTAAAGCATAAAAATAAGGGCAAGGCATAAGATGATAAATCCACTTACACTTAAAGCTTATTCCTCGAAGTTCTTCAAATTTTTCTCCAATCCCTCAAGGGTTCAATGTCTCCTCCTTAGGCTTAGGGATGATTCCAACTCTTGAAGAAATAAGATGATAATTTTTTTTATTTTTTTTTATTTTTTTGGATGAAGTTCACGGCAATGGGAGAAGAAGAAAGGAAGAAGAAGATTAATTCTCCACTTCTAAATTTGTATTTCGGTAAAAGTTGAGAAGTGGTTAGGTTATGCCTTCCACTAGGGTCTTTGTGCCCTGTTTTGAGGAGTATTCGGTAGGAAAAATCCCCGAATACTAGGACTAGTAACTTCCCGGTGAGGCTTGGAATCCTCACTCGGGGGTGTGCACACTTAAGGTTAGAGTCCTGTTTCCATTGGCATGGGAATTTTGCGGAGTGTTCAGCGTGGAGCTGTTCACTAGGGCCTAAGTATAAAGGACCCTGTCCCATTTATGAGTGATTGATGTGCTTCCATATGTATTTTGTGGTGTGCAAGTATGGCACAAAATAAAGTTTTAAGAAAATCTTGAAAGTGATGATATTATGAAAAGTTTATATGAATATCTATAAATTGCTTTTCTAAATTAAAGTGCAGTGCATATGAGTTTTTGAAAGAAGGGGGTAAAGTAAAGTAAATTCTTATTTTCTAAAATTGTTTTCTTTAGGGGCAAGCAGTCCCTTACTTAGCAAGTGTTGCTAACCCCTTACTTTCTTGTTGTGTTTGAAATCCCTATTTCAGTAGCAGGTGATGTTTGACATGGTTTGCTGTGAGAGTGCGGTAGACCGATCGAGATTCTGAGGACTATCAAGGATTAAGAAGAAATTGATGTAATAGTGGATTATTATTTTTACTTTTAGAAAGACTTGTGAACTAAGGATTTTATTTTGGTATTGTTTAAGGTTAGCCTTGCATCTAATCAAGTAAGGATTTGGTGTGGTGGTAGCATCCCTATTCAATTAAGTTTGTAAAGCTTCCGCAATGATCTTAGTGAATTATTAAGAAAGAAAAAAGAAATTAAGGAAAATTGGTCTAATTTTTTGTTTGAAAAATGGGGGTGTTACAATGGTGATCTAGAAGAGGTGGTTTTTATGAAACAACCTGAAGGATTCTCTTCTAGTGAAGGCAATCATTTGGTTTGCAAGCTCAAAAAGTCCATTTATGGTTTAAAACAAGCCTCTCGCCAATGGTATATCAAGTTTGATGAAGTCATTTCATCATATGGTTTTGGTGAAAGTATCATAGATCATTGTATATACCAAAAGACAAGTGGGAGTAAAATTTGTTTTCTTGTTTTATATGTGGATGATATTTTGCTTGCATCAAATGATAAGGGAATGCTGCACGAGGTTAAACAATTCCTTTCCAAGAACTTTGATATGAAAGATATGGGTGAGGCATCTTATGTCATTGGCATAAAGATCCATAGGGATAGATCCCGGGGCATTCTGGGACTATCGCAGGAAACCTATATCAACAAAGTTTTAGAAAGATTTCGGATGAAGGATTGTTCACCAAGTCCAGCTCCTATCGTGAGAGGTGATAAATTCAGTTTGGACCAGTATCCAAAGAATGATTTTGAAAGAGAATCCATGAAGAATATTCCCTATGCTTCGGTTGTCGGTTGTCTCGGGTATGTTCAAGTCTGTACTAGGCCGGACATCGCCTTTGCTATTGGAATGCTGGGACGATATCAAAGTGATCCGGGTTTAGACCATTGGAGAGCTGCAAAGAAGGTTTTGAGGTATCTCAAAGGTACCAAGGATTATAAGCTTGTGTTCAGGAAGATGAACACTTTGGACATTGTTGGGTACTCTTACTCGGACTTTGCTGGTTGCGTTGATTAATCAACTTTGGGAAACATTTTTCATATGGCTGGTGGAGCTATTTCAAGGAGAAGTGTTAAACAAACTCTTGTCACCACTTCAACCATGGAAGCCGAGTTCGTTTCTTGTTTTGAGGCTACATCTCAAGGTGTATGGCTTAAGAATTTCATTTCAGGGCTTAGAATTATGGATTCTATTTTTAAGCCGTTAAAGGTTTATTATGACAACTCAGCTGCGGTTTTCCTGGCTAAGAACAATAAGAGTGGGAGTCGAAGCAAGCATATCGACACCAAGTACTTAGCCATAAGGGAACGTGTTAAAGATAAGAAAGTGGTCATTGAGCACATAAGCACTGAGTTGATGATTGCTGATCCCCTGACTAAAGGCATGCCACCATTCAAGTTTAGGGATTTTGTTGAGAAAATGGGACTTGCGCCCACGTTGTAAAATTTGTATACATACAGTTATTGTTATATGAAATTCTTAAAGCATCCGGGTGTTTTCTCGTTATTGTATTGTGCACACATTCTGCTGAGAAAATATATTTTTTGGACCTGGAATAAACATAAGGTTTATCCATTAAGTTTTGATTACCACAAAAAACGCTTAGAGAACAAGTTACATTGTGATTATAGTAGATGCTACTCACATTAAGAGGACGTATCTCTATAGTTCATGTTTCTTTGTTTTCTTTGAGTTTGTACTTGCACCAAGTGGGAGAATGTAACATTTTCAATATTAAAGAATATTAAAGTGGTGCAAGTAATGGCTTTCAATAGCCATTATGTGGAGCTATGTAAAGGTAACCGTTACATGACCTATATTGATGGTTCTATAGGTATATAAGCTATAGGTCCCCCACTGCTCAGGTTACTGCTTTACACACCATCTATATTGAACCTAAGCCAAGTGGGAGCCATTCTACAGACACTCTGCAGGAATACTATCACTATCAACACATACAACAGCATAAACCAAAGGCAATCCTAAAGACAACTATGG